>VALG01011471.1:0-20424 GCA_009835305.1 Ipomoea purpurea
TCGAATCCAACTACTTCAACGCGGGGTTCAGACAAATGCGAAGAAGGAATCCCGGAGTGGGCACCGCCAGTGAAAAGAACAAGGAACGACGTCGGCACGAGGACAAACAACCCGACCAACCGAGGCCGCCTGGAAACAACGAAGCGAACCCAAGGAACTTTCCTTGCCCGAGATGCAACAAAAGCCACCGCGGCAAGGACTGCGCGGGCAACCCCTGGAGGTGCTTCAACTGCGGGGAGGAAGGACACAAGGCCTTCCATGCACTCAACCCCAAAGGCCACGTCCCACCACCACGGGTCAACACGGGCTAACGGCGCTCCGGAAAGGTATTCGTCATGAGCCAAACGCAAGCCGACCTCGGGAAACAAAGAAACCTAGAAGGGGAGAACCCAAACCCCGAAGACGAGGACCCATACGGACCCGCGGAGGAAAATCCCGAGAGCGAATTTTGCCTAGGTTAAAGCCACCCCCGGTAGTGGTTCCCTGGTATCGTATCAACCACTTAATTAGTTTAATTACTTCGGAAACATTGTATCTACTTAAGCTTAGCTACTTAGAAAGTATTATGAATAAAGATTCATTTTCGATCAATTTCCAATTCCACAGAGTAAAACACAGGTATGCCATCCACCCAACCCTTCCTCACTAAAAGACGAAACAAGGAAAAGACAGAAAATCAAACCTATTAAGTAATGCCTAATGTTGCCAATAAGGAATCCTGAACTCTAGACCTCCCACTTACAAGTCTAAGCACCCAAACCACTAGACCATGAGTGTATCTTAAAACCTCAAGGGAACACTTCCCTTGTTGAACCCCCCTAAATTCACTAAAACCCACAAAATCCCCAAAATCATAAACCCCTCCTCCTTCTTCCCGCAAATCACCCAACTCTCCTCCCTTCTCTCTCTCTCTCTCGACCCCCCCCTAAAACCACTCACCGGCCAGCCACCGTGAGGAGCCGCAACCTCGCAACCCGCCCCAGCCGCACGCCGCCGCCAGGACCCCGCAGACGCTCGACCGCCAGTCACGAAGCCAGCGCCGCCGCAACGAGTTCGGCAATCCACTACCTCGCCCGGCGAATACCTCAGGCCCCAACCCGCTGCCACCGCCATACGACGCATGCACTGGGAAAGGCCGACCTAGCCATCATTCGGCCTCTGCCGTTGCCTCCTCTCGTCGAACCCACGTCGCGGGCTCATTAATATAACGAGCAAGAACCCGCCGCCCGGAGACTGCTACGGAAAAGTCGACGGAAAACCGCTGTCGGCCGGCCGTGCCGGAAAAAGCGGAGCAGTACCGGAAACCGCCCACCAACGAGCAATCATCATCATGCCAAAGAAGCCCTCTCGCAATCCGCACCCCCGGAGTGGAGCAAATGCCGATTATACCGTAATCGGAGGTACAAGCACTTGAACCCGACCAATTCTCTCTGGGAATTGGTTGATATGCTTTAGACACCAAGGACTTTTAGATACGTACTCACCATCAAAGGGGGATACGTACCCCGAATTGGTGAAGGAATTCTATCAACACCTTGTGGCCACAAAACGGGGTGACAAGGTAGAAATCACCCACCAAAGTCCGCGGCAAGGAAATTGTGCTTTTCGAAGGCCGTTTGGCCAAGCTCTTGAAATTGACCACCACGGGTGTGTCCAACTATGACCGGAAGGGGTGGATTGACACCCAAACTACGGGATACAAGGACTATCTCGGGTACTTACTCGGGAAAGAGGACGGGTTCACCTCGGCCACCGACCAAACCGGAAATGGCTATCGGCGGAGCAAAAGATATTGGTTATGATTGTAACCGATAGCCTCTTGCCCACCATAAAAAGAGCAAGGATGTAGGGAGCTTGGAGTGCACCTTTGCGTATCTCCTAAAACACAAAATCAAGTTCAACCTGCCGGCACTCATGCTAAAGCACATGGAATTCTGCAAACAAACAACCGGCTTAGCCTACCCTACGGGATGATCCTAAGTTGGATCATGGAGAAAAGGGGGTGGATTAAGCCACACCGAGGTCAAAACCCCCCAATGGCATGGTTTTCAATGCCCAAACCTCGCCGCAACGACATCTACTACACCGAGGGGAGGACATTACCTCACCTCGAAGAAATTTGCCAAAAACCCGAGGAAGAGCGAAGGGAATTGGTTGACCGGTTGGACATCTCCAACAAAAGCTCAAGCGGGCCATCAGGATTGGGGGGCCCGGAGGGAAAATGAGGAAGGAGGAAGACGGGCCTGACCCGCCAGTGCAACCACGATCAGGAAGGGACCCGAGGGGACCAAAACGAGGGCTCAGTCAATGAACGCATTCTCGCACAGCTCAACCGGCAAAAACCAAATCATGGAAGAAGGTTCTCATCCTTGATTCGCACCACACGCGCACTCGATCAGAGGTAGCAGCGATCGAGGCCGCTTGGGCACTCGTGGGGGCATCCAGTTCCAGCGCAGGAAACCAGGTACAACCGAAAACTTTCTCTCTCACAACACCACCAAAAGTCCAGCCTACCCAAAACCAAGGCAAACGTAGGGCCACATTCCTAATCAGGAGGCCGAGCTACGAGGATGTCTAGGGGTGAAAGGATGGACTACACACCGGGCTTCGGGGACGAAGCCCTTGTAAGGGGGGAGAGTGTAACACCCCGTGTTACGGCCCCTAAGACCAATAAATTAATTAATCATGACCCATAAGAAAGAATAAATTATTATGATTAATTGGGAAAAAGGCCCACCATAGTCCGTGGACCCCCATCCCTAAAGCCCATTACCTAATCCTAGAAGGATTAAACCCATAGCATATAAATAGGGAACTTAGAAGGCATTTAGAATCCCCACCACAATAATCTCCACCACCCAAAGAGCTCCAAGAATTCCCCTAGGAGAAATCAAGAAATCAAGAAAGCTTAAAGAAAGATCCTTCATAGCCAAGGAATTAATTAAGGCTAAGAGGTAACCCATGTCTCAACAAAACCTATTTTCATAGTTATGATTTCCCCTTAGGGTTTCCCCCATATTATTGTGAATGGCGATTTTGATGATTATTATTGATGTTGATTGATGATTCCATGGGAATCTTGATAATCTTGATATTGGGAGTTTCTTGATAATTATGATGTTCTTGATGATTCCTTGATCTTGATGATTATGTGTTGTTCTTGATAATTATGATGTTCTTGATGATTAATTGGTATCCTTGATGATTATGTGTTGTTCTTACCGAATCTTGCAATTAGAAGACGAATCGTATTCTTGTTAATATAAAAGTGATTAGAACCCTAGGTTGTATCGTATGATATTATTCTTGGATTATCGGGTGGGAAATCGCATGTTTGGGTGTTGATTATGTTTTAGAAAAGCATGATAGGTTATGTGTCGTTTCTCGTATTTGATCCGTTAATTGTCTACGTGTTGTCGTTAATTGCGTTGTAAAGTGTCTAAGCATGGTTTCGGGTTCCACAACGGTTCCCGGGGCGAAAAGTGATGAAAAGAGTCAGTGGGGGTAGGTGGGGGTAGGGGACCCGCCACCTACCCGCGGCCGGGCAGTCCGGCAGCGGGCAGCCGGCGGGCGGGCAGCTGCCCGCCGGCACCCGCTGCCGGAACAGTGGCCGGGCGGGTGGCCCCCACCCACCGGCTTACCCGCTGGAAATTCCCCACCGGGACCCGGCTTCCCCGTTTGATGTTTCCCCGATCCCCGTGGTGTCCCAACGGACCCCGTTTATCGTGCCTATGTCTAGTTTGATGTTTTCGGGTACCGTTCGTAGGTTTATGAGTCTATTATATTGCATGCTAGTTGAATTGGTATCCCGTTGACCTAGGTGGAAGAAGTATGAACCCCTTAGGACTATTCTTAGTATGTGATGGATCACGCATAGGTTTTGTTATACGTTTATCCCCTTCCCAATGTGTAATGTGGGTTGCATGTGCTTGCTATGTGTTATGTGTGTGTGTTGCCCCAATTCGGTTGCGATCGGATTGGTTATCCTGAGCTGCGGTTCAGAAGCTGGCTGCGGTCAGATTGGTATTCCTGGCTGCGGTCAGATGACGGGCTGCGGTCCACCGTTTGGTTGCGATCAAACGTTTCTATACGAGCTGCGGTTCGTCCTTTTTCCTGGCTGCGGTCAGATGACATCTCTTGGGCTGCGGTCCACTGTTTGGTTGCGATCAAACATTATGATGAGCTGCGGTTCATCGGTCGGTTGCGATCGACCCCCCGTGTTGCGATACGGGGCAGGGTGCTGCGGGGCCGTGTCAGAGCTATATGCGCTGACCCTCATGTATGGGCATGCGATTGGTCCTGTGGCGCCAACAATGTGCTTATGTGTTGTGATATGGATGAGTTGTGGTTATGAGTGCTTGGGGATGTGACTATGGGTTTATATTGGGGATTGTTATGATGGTTTTGCTTTTATGCCTTGCCTTATGTCTATTGTGAACTGCATATGCTTGTTATAACTGTTGCTTGTGTCTGCCTTATCTGTCGAGTCATTCCCGGTTTTAAAGCTAGAGTTCGTAGGATATATCTTCATGCTCAAAATGGTTTTCGTATATCTATATATATTCTATATGTATTGTATTTCAACGCGTTGGAGTGGGTTACCAGCATCTCTCGCTGAACAGATATATTTGGCTTTCAGGCACAGAGGATTAGAGCACTGGAGCGCGCTAGAACTGGAGCGTAGAATAGATAGTTTCCCTTTCGGCCTGCGTGCCATGTTTATGCATTTACTTTGAGGATTTTAGTTAGTTAGCCTGTGCACCTGGGTTCTCTAGCCAGGTGTGGCATAGCACCCCGTAACTTTTTTATGTTACATTTGGATTTAATAAGATTCACCTTTTACTTTATGAGTTTTAAATGTCTTGAAAATCTGGGGTGTTACACCTGCGTTACCTTAAAGGGGCACCAGGACGAGGTTTATTAATTCCTAAAGAAGGTAGTTTTGACTCTCACAGCTTATTGTGATGCTGATTGGGGAGGATGTCTTACTGTGTGTCGTTCGTGCACGGGTTATTACATTTCTCTTGGAGGTGCTCCAATTTCTTGGCGAACAAAGAAACAATCTGTGGTGTCCTGGTCATCTGCAGAAGTAGAGTACAGGGCAATGACAGTTACTGTAAGTGAGTTATTATGGTTGCGTTGGTTATTGTTTGAACTCGGTTCTCAACAAAAGCATAACTCTTTTAGACATAAAAGGTAAGACTAACGATGGACTCAGTGCTAGATTGGACTTGATTTAAATGGGTATACGACCTACAATAGCTCCATGGCGTGGGGATAAGAAGACATATCAACGCCATTGGCCTGAGCTGTTAGTTGTTTCAATTACAAGTAACAATTGTACATGGCTCACGCAAACTCTTTGAATCCTCACTATGCTAACCACTTGGTCAAGCCATGACATGGGGAGTCATTAGGTTGAACAACATTTTATGTGCATCCTACCAAATTCAACCTTCCTGATTTGCAATCCTCACTATGCAACATCTTGTCAAGAACATGACATGCCGAGAATCATTCAGGTTGAACAACATTTTATGTTGTCATCCACGAATTCAACTTCTTTGAATTTCCATGGTCGCAAGTCCACCGGTTTCGGAATGTCGCTCCCGACCCATATGAAGTGTACCACAAGCAACCGAGAATCATTAGGTTTGAACAACCTTTTATGTTGCTCATCCTAACGAAATTCAATTCTGAATTTCCATGGTCGAAGTCCACCCGCGTTTTCGGAATGTCGCTCCGACCATATGATGTGTACCACAAGCACAATAGTGGGAGCCATCCTTTCTTTTTTTATTATTATAAGGAAGGGAAATTCCACATATACAATCGTATCTACATCAAATGTCACCATAATCGCCTCCACCGAGGCTCGAACCACCACTTCCACATAGGGGAGCAACTTGGTACTAGTGACCAAGGTCCTTGGCTGGAGCCATTAACTTTATTCACAAAATTATCGATTTAAGATTGTTGTTTGGGGTGAATCAGTTTTTTTTTTTTTTTTTTATCTGGAAAAGGAGGGGGAATACCCAAAAAATCGACAACATCAATCTACTCTAGATACTCGGCCGATGGACTCCTCCGCGTGTAGTTGCACCAATCTTGTCCAGGATGATTAACTCCATGAGATGACTCGGAGGTGCCGTCATAGGTATCGAAGGCCCGTGCAGTCACCTCCCTCATTCCGCAAGAGTTCTGCAACACGATCTTGCCCCTGAAACGTGCGTATCATCTACTTCCAGAACGATCAGAAGCTTCCCGTAGCATACCGTACCATTATTGTGATTTTGATGTGTCCATCCTTCTTCCGTACGTAAGGATTCCAAAGTTTTAGGTTTCTAGCGTTCTCGTGGGCGCCATATTGTTTTCGCCATTCAGCTGACACGCTTCTGCAGCTCGACGGAACAATACCAATCGTGGACGAGAAGCCCTTACACCAGTCTCCATTTCTATCTCGGAGGACTCCGCCACAACTTGCAGTTCCCGATGATTTGACACTGACATCCACGTTTAGCTTCAGCCATCCCGCTTCTGGCTTTTCCACGAAATGCTTACATCTACAAAGTTGTTTCGGCCTTGTAACTTTGCCGTTTCTTGTAACTTGGGTGAATAAGTTGATACACCAATATATATATAAATAATATATATTTATACAAAATAATGAAATTTAATTTGTAAAAAATTAATTTCAACCAATTTTGGTACAAAACACACACGCACGCACACACACACACACGAAATATATATTAACAAAATGGGATTTATTATTTTATCAAAAATAATCCCACCACAACTAGTACGAAACTAGTACAAGGGATTTTTTAATTTTTTGAAATTGACCACTACACTTGGTACAAAGCCAAGAACAAGATATATATAAAATATATAAAACGAGAAAAAGGGCTTCTAACTTGAGGTTTTAACCCAACACAAGAAGAGACGGAAATCCGAGTCGTGTGTATACACACTCTCTTTAAAACCGATTCAGCACCTCCCGAGGGTGCTAGGAGCGTTCTGGCGTCAGTCTCCCAAGATAAAACGGACTACGACTTTAATTTGGAGTTCGAGCACTCAAACTCAAAGTTCGATGAACAAGAACATAAGTTGAGCACTCCGTACGAATTTACGGAAAATGTTGGAAGAATTTCTTTTCCTTTGTAGCAAAACAAGAGTTGAGAGAAGAGAGAATGAAAGATCAAAAGTTTTTTATCGTTCAAAACTATAATACAAAATACATTCTGCCACACCAGGCTATTTGTAGGGAAGATAGGAATAAATAGCATTTAATGCTCATCATATCAACCAACATTAATCCAATTTAATAATAGGAATATAGAATTAACGTTTGAAACGTCATACTTATTATCAACAATAATATCAACGGTGACGAAATTAATATACATTTAATCGTACCGACCTTAAATAAATATTTCAAAATACCTGAATAACCGTGAAGTCTGTACAAACTGAAAACTTTTCGAAATTGGGACAGAAAACCACACCAAGTTGTGCAAGTAGCATCGAATTGTTGCGAAAAAACACATAAATTGTGCTTCGATTAAATGCACCGAATTGATGCTCAGATTCCAAAGCTTCAAAACCCAATTCCAAATTAAGATTTTAAAAGCTTAACAACTTACAAGGACCTTGCAGTGTACGGGCACCAAGTTGCTCCCTTATGTGGGAGGTTGTTGGTTCGAGCCTTAGTGGAGGCGAATACTATATTGTAACAGAGTTAGTAGTACTCAAACAAAAAAAAAAGGTTTAATCAAGCTTAATTTCATGCACACCTTGGGTACAATGAATCAGAAGAACTAACTTAAGATTTTGACTTCTCTCAAATATGTTCACTTTGAGAATCAATTTCTCATTCACCTATTACCCATTTTGAGCGTATAATATATCAAATTCTTCGTCTCATTACGAAGAGTGAAAGTCCACTTTGACCGGACCCAAATCAAAAGTAGGCCCCACATATATTTGTACAACAAAATAACCACTCAAAATAGTCATTTTATGCTAAAAATTCAAACAAAAAATCATGTGGTTACATAGTTGTCATATTATGGTGTGATTGAAGAAATATGAGAGGTTGATTACGTTAAGTATAAGTTAGGATTTAAAGTTGTAGATCTTAATGTGGAAGGTCAGAAAATGAGCAATTCATAATGGCATCCCAAGCAAAACAAGTATTTTACATTAGTGATCCTTGTGATAAAAAATGGTCAGTTTTTCTTCATGGGAAGAGACAAATTACTGGATATGAGAATGAAGATGTTAGTTTTGATATCGAGGAAATACCACCATTTTCTTCAAGTTTATTGTCGGTTATTGTAGATAATGAGATAGATGAAGTGCATGCCATCACGCGATGATCATCATGACGGGATGTTAGAGCATTGATTATTACTGTTATTCTTGTAATGCTTTAAATTGTTATTGTGTTTTTAAGTTTACTTGTAGAGTACTTATGATATTCCCAATATAAACGAAATGAAAGATTATTGGATGAAGTATGTGGGTCAATGGTGGAAAGATTTTAAAACAAAATTGGCCAACAAGTATATATAAGGTACGCTATCACATAATTATTAACTCAAATATATTAATTATGTACGCAAAAGCAAAACAAAAATATCAAGAGACACAAGCTAAGAATGTTCATCCACAAGGTTTAGCTCGAGGATGCTATCAGACGTTGAAGATGATTATGATGGAAGAGAAGGTGAAAGAACAACAAGAAATTGCAAATTCATATCCATCGTAGACATTTACTCATCCATCTCCTCCACATAGACACGAAAAGTGGAAGAGGGCAAAAATGAATAAGCGGGAAATTTCTGCACCGAAGCGACTAGAATGGTCGCGAAAAAAATTGTAAGTAATATGTTATAATTTTCTACATTAATAGTTATGTTGAATAATTTTGTTTATATATGTTAGGATTCTCTCGAGTTGCAAGCTTCTCAAGGAGAATTCGTTGTGTCGGGAAGACAAGATATATTGGTATGTTGCCCTAGGTACTGATGAGCATCCTGGGCGTGTAAGAGGCATGGGGTAGAGGATATGGCATAAAAAGCATATTTGGCCATGCCAAACGTCACCAAAGCCAGAAGTCTAATGAAGAAGTTAAACAAATGATTGATTCTGCTATTGATGTGGCATTAGAAAAAGAAAGTCAACAATTTGAAGCACAAATGACTGAGATTATGAAGCGATTTAGTAGTATGCATGATCCTATTCACCAAGTTGCACAATCAAGACAGGAGGATGACATATGTGTGGATGTTGAGCCACAATCTCACAATGAAAAAGCTAGTTCCCCAAACCCTTTTGCTGCTTTACTGGTGTAAGTAATCGTTTATACTTAATCTTATTATTATTAAAAGCATTTTATATGATTCTTAATTAAAAATTAAGGCAGTTAGGAACACGAAGTCAATTGTACTTGGAAGATCACATTAAACGAACAGTGGCATTTGGGACAGCTTACACTGGAGGACAGGTTCACAGGGTAGTACTAAATGAAAATCAAGTGAAGGTGAGCATTTGATAAAATTATTGATCAAGTGCAAATGTACCATTCCTTTATCATAATTATTACTAATATATATGATTGGTTGTGACTGTGAATATGGGTTTTTATAAAGATTTTGGTTTGGAATCAAAAACCATGTATGGCTTTCTATATCCAAATTGGATTATATTCAACCAAGAATGTGACAACTAGAGATAGAGGATACGTATATAAATGCCACCATGCCTTTGGGAAGAAAAATTATTATTTAGCTTCATATGTTCTCAAGTAAGTATTAATTACATTTTAAATACAATAAAACTTATATAATACATTTTATTATATATTATATATTATATTTTTTTGAGGAACTTTTATTATATATTATATTCACTTAAAACTAATCAATTACTTATTTGTGTGGGCATTGGATATTGATGACGATTTGTCCGACATTATATGAAATCTATTATTTGATTCTATTAGTCTCGAACCACGTGAGAATATTAAAGAGATAATGGAAAGTAAGTAAATTATAAATAATTAATATATATTATTATATAGTGAAGTCAACTATTTACATATATTTTATGTCTTATGTGTGAAGACAACAAGCATGTTGAGTGAAAATAAACCAAGTCGTCCACCGAAATGGATTACATGTTCGGTAAGTACTTCATACACTTTGTAAAACTACATATATCTTATTGTTTTTTTATTAACAAAATTTTTAATTGTAATGTAATTCAAATGTAGTGTGCCAAACAATGTGGATATACGAATGGGGATATTATTTGATGAAAATCATGTCAAAATTATTTTCAAGAATTTGTTCAAAGGAATGGATAAGGCAAGTAATTTATTTTATAAAATATCTTTTTCCTTCAAAATTTTAAAAATACTAGCTTATTGATTATTTATCTCTTTTCAAATTTGTAGAGCTTCAAGACATTTGGAAGATTGTCCTACAATCAACAAGAGATTGATGAAATTAGAGACATATGGTCCAAACTTCTTATTGATCAATGGGTTAATACAATATTTCTTTAGTACATTAAATAATTGATGGTGATAATTTTAGTTTCAAATTATTATTAACTAGTATCAATTGTATAATTTATTAGCTTGATTGATTGTGATATTTATTAGTTTGATTAATTGAGAGATGTTGTAAGTGAGATGCCCGTTGGCCATTAGCTCGTAACCGATGAATCAATTGCAGGATAGAAGATGAGAGGGAAAGTGAAAAGCACTAGACAAAGATGTAGGGAGAATCGTATTTTATTCACTAGGAACTCTTTCTACCACAAGAGTATATATATTTACAGGATAATAAAGAATGACATAATGGTAATAATTACAAGTTGCTGTTACAAACGTTACAATATAATGTCCATAATTACAATATTTATAACACTCCCCCTTGGACATTATTTATCCATGATCTTGCCTCGTTAAAAACTTCACTAGAAAAACCACGTGGGAAAAACCTAATTGAAGAAAAGAGTACATCATATTTGTAAATTCATATGTCATACCGATTGCCTCGTTAAAAACCTTAACTTAAGAAAACCTCGTGGGAAAAACTTAGTTAAGGGAAAAAGAGTACAACCATAAACCTTTAAGGGATAATCTTCAGGATTTTGGGGTTTGTCTCTTTAAGTATTTATATAAAACTCCCACCTTTAATATATCATACTCATACCTCGTTAAAAACCACACTAGAAAACCCGTTGGGAAAAACCTAGTGAGGAAAAGAGTACATGGTATGTATATGCTGCAAAATGTATAACTATTAGTCGTTTTAAGACCCAATCTACAGGATTGACCAATCTACATGATTGACTCGAGTGAATGTACTTTTCGTCTCCCCCTGAAGATAACAATCTTCAAGTTCTAAATAGCTTAAAGTAAAGTCATTTTTCCAATAGAGTGTAGAGAGGGGATATAGTACAATCTTCATGATTGTCATTAGAATTTATCATATTCTCTCATGATCATCTGGACTAATGAAAATATTTATAGTTTATATTTTGTTGGTCCCCCTAAATATGATAATTTTTCTTTACCTACACTTATCAATCTTATGGATATTTTGTAAGTATACATTTGCTAACTTGTCACTGGAGCAAACATTCTGAACAAATATTTTATCACTCTTCTGGAGTTCATGTGGATCAATGTATTTTATATCATGAAAAACTATATATGTTTTTATCTATAACAAGTATGATGACTTCATGCCAAAAAAACATCAATATGAGTATTTGTACATTGGTTTGCTATTCGTTATCTCATCTGATAACTTAACTTCATTAAGCTCTTTATATATTTCATTGATGTTTACACCATAAATACTGACTGAGATAATAAATAAGTCCATTATCAACTCTTTATTGAGCACATAATGGTACATATTATTCCTTCTATATGAGGATAATAACCCCATTCGCAACTCTTTAAAGAGTAAATAATGGCACATAATAATACTTAAATAAATTCTCATTTCGGGAATTATAAATCCATTAGGGATTTTTCAAGATAAATTTAACTGCATATCTAAATTTGTTATTCTGCCAATTGTATTATGTAGCGGAACTTAATGCCATTTACCGTGGGAGAGTATATTTGAAAAGGGTTTCTGCGTGAACCCATAAGCTACAAACTCGCTTCATAATATATCCATTTTAGCGAGTCGAGCTATGCCTTCAATTGCTCTCTTTATACATTAATCAATCTAGGCGCTTCTGGCACCTAGCTCTAGATCCAGATTGTCATATAATATGAGCAATTTTAAAGGCAATTGTGTTGTCGACAACTTAAAATATTTTTCAATAATTTCTCCCATATATAAAAGTAATTTTCAAAGTTAACCAGATTATAGTCATTTCCCGAATATTTATATCTGGTTGTTCCGCAACCCAGTATTATGAATATTTGGTGCACCTATAATTTACTGGGTTTTTCTCGTTGTCTTGAACGATCGTCTTAAAGATATAACTTTTTAATATTTCAAGAGCTCTAAGAGTTTTCAAGAGGGACAAAAAAAACTTTACTAGATCTAGTTGTTTGTGGATTCTTTATTTTTCTATCCCAATGAATCTCCCACATTTCTGGTGTCAAGGAGTATCGATAGATATATATGGTCCAATTTTGGGGAATGTGTATGGGACCTAGTCACTCTTCTTATGAAATAGATTTATTTGGCAGATTTCTTTCTGAACTTCAAGTTCAATCTAATTGGTACGTGGATTTAATATCTGAAGATCATTTCATTTCACGAAATTTCTCGGCATTCTATTTCAATTTTGATCATATCTCCCCCTAATGCCGTGAACCGATTTCACGCAGTTAGCATATCCATCGCGTCTCTCTCATGAGTTTTAA
This sequence comes from Ipomoea purpurea, assembly GCA_009835305.1. Lineage (NCBI taxonomy): Eukaryota > Viridiplantae > Streptophyta > Magnoliopsida > Solanales > Convolvulaceae > Ipomoea > Ipomoea purpurea. The sequence goes on from VALG01011471.1 coordinate 12,911, forward strand.
ATATTGGAGACAATAGATGGAGGTTTGGATGGATACGCTATGGTGGTTATGTAATAGATTGGACTGCATTCATAAGAATAGAAACGCAGATTTGGGAAATGTTTTGTTTGAAAACCATGTATTAGATGTAGGAGGGAATAAGGATATGCAGTGTGCCGAAATAATTTGCATAAATATTGCATTTCCCAACCAAGTATCTGGCACATTGATTTTTTTTTTAAAAAAAATAATTGTTTAGCCCTAAGTCATAACTTTATTAATTAGCTAAGCCATTTAGGGATGAGCATAAGGTACTTGATACTCCGCCTTAATGCTTAATGTCATATAATAATCGTCAAAAAAAAAAAGGACGAAGTTCATAGGATAACCTGAAAATTAGGCATTATCCATAAGATACTATATCATATTCGTCTTTTTAGGTGTGGCACATGCTTGATCAATACCCTATACACCCGCACTTGAAGCATACTTGATGTTGGGCTAGAGTTCTATTTGTATGAAAGTGGTTGTCCTCAACGAGTTTGATCATTTTGTTGTGTATTATGGTTCCGGGAGTTACTGTTGCCACCTTTACCTTGATTCCTATCGTGATCTCTTCTTTGGCCCCTCTTAGCGTTGCATGACTAAGCAACATTGTGTGTTTCGGGCACTGGTGCGAAGTTAGATTATGACACAATTTTGTGTACAGCTAAATTATAATCAGTCACTGACTTTAAAATCTTGAAATCTCAAGTTAAGTCAGTCAAATTGTGTCTAAGGAAGCGTTATGAATATTTGCTAGTTAAAACTATCCTCCAGGGATTTCTATAAGGCATATGGGTCCCTTTTCAGAAAGGTATTCATTTTTCAGGTCATGGTTTCAATGTAATTTTGCATTTCCTCATTTTTAATCAAAATAACCGAATTAAACAACTGATGGAATGGACTGACTGATTCAACGATGAAGTCAGTCAGTAAGGCAGATCATTGAGATGTTTATAGAAAGAGACAACGACACAAAGCAACACACAAGATGTTTACTCAGTTCGATACAATGTGTATCTACGTCTAGGGGATGATCACAAAGGCGTCCAATCCACTAAATCATATCCAATGTACAAAGGTAAAGAAAACAATAATCTAACCAAGTGTCCCACAAAAGGTACGTACCCAGTCTACACAGGTTTAGTGAATTGTTGAAGATGGAGAGCCATGCATACAGAAGTCCAATGAAATCCCTTCACTTGGAGAGCGAACTCTGATGTAGTCCACTTCAGTGACACTATTCTCAGTTGTTCCCACAACTGTGTGATCGTAGTGCCCTTTCTTTAAGTAACAATAACTCTTCTCAAGTTCTTCATCATAATCCACCATTAACATATTGTATTGAGAAGAGGCATGATAATCAAGATCTGATCTATCAACTGGTTCGTAGTGTTTTTACCTTCTTGAAAGTGTAACCATAATTCTTGTCGAATAGGAGTACTTATAGTTCCATAGAAAGAACACTCTCCATAGATATCTTTGATTGTAGTTGGGTAGGACAATATTTGAAGAATGTAATCTTAAAGATTCGGTCCATACCTTTCCAAGACATATACACTGATCTTCTTTCCAATTATGACTTCTTAAACCGCTACTGCATTTAAGGAAACAGCTTCCTAAAACAGATATTCAGTGTCAGTCCTTCTGTTGTTGTATCTGATAATCAGTCCTCTGTATAACAAAAATGACACAAAGTAATCCTATCTTAGTTTGCTATAATATTGTCAATTATATGTTGGTGTTTTTTGAGCAATTAAAACACTAACAAACTCCTCCTTTGGCTATTATTTGGCAAAACAACTCACTACGTATTAAAACACAAACTAAAAGGACTAAAGATAGGCTAGCATAAAAAACCAAAAATCTGATTACAAAGCATAGCGGAAATAAAACACAGCATACAAGTCATGCCGGATCAAAACAACATTCGCAAACATTCTTCAAACAAAAAGAGTATGGTGGTGCCATCACAATCAAACGTCCAGCCAGGGCCAGAAGGTTCAAAATCACATAAAACACTCGCCCTGAGTTCGTACTCCCCCTTTTTTGCCAATGAGTAGCCAAAGCACGGTCAAGCATTTGGAGGGAGTCTCACTGTCAGACTTCGCAGGTTCAGCAGCAACAGAATCAGACAAACTTAAACGGAGACGAACGGTGGCCAATTCAGTAGGGCCCCTGTCAGCTTGTTTCGCAATGATGCCGTGAACAGTCTCAAAGCTCAGAGACCCTTGCCTTCAATTGAACGGAAAGTTGGAGATCCCTTGCATGTGGCGAATCATCAGCCACTGTATCAGCTTCAAAAGTGAAGGGAGCAATCACTGGTGTAACATCACGAATATGGTCTCCAGTCAGAAGTCGACGGTCAATAGTGTAGAGAAGGGTCGGGCTGATCACCTCACTCGGCATAGGCTCAAGGCCCTGGCGATGTAAGTACTCCAAAAATCAAATTAGGAATGGCAACCGTACCTTCTGTTCTCTAGGATGTATCAGGGTGAAATATGATATTAGATCCAGGACCCAGATTAGAGCTGTCAAAATGGGCTTGGCCCGCCCGGGCTTTCCCGCCCCGCCCGCCAAAAGGGCGGTGGGCTCATGGTTTTGAAAGCCCGTTTTAAAAAACGGGTTTTTTGCCCGCCTTCTTTTTTTTTTTTTTTATTTAATATATATATATAATATATATATATATATATATATTATATTATATATATATAGTATATATATATAATATATATATATATATATATATATTAATTAAAATTTTAATATATATAATATGTATTAATATAATAACTTAAATAATAGTGTCGGTTTTCGGTGACCGCGGTTATTACCCTTCATAACTTAAATAGCTGAATAGCTGAATAATCGAATTTTTTTTTGCCTCATAATCGTTAATTGAAATTATCGGTGGGTTCGGTTATCGATTATCGACTTTTCGGTAATTATACTTACCCTATTGGTGTGATTGTTGTCATGTTGTGATGAACGAATTTATATTATTTTCTTATAAATAAGTTGTTTAAGTTGATAGCAATTAAGTTATTAACATAGTCACATTAGAAGTTTAATTAGGACACATCACACATGATATATTTAAAAAAAAAAAAAAAAAAAAAAAAAAAAAAAAAAAAAAAAAAAACTAGCGGGCTTTGGCAGGAGCCCGCGGGCCTAAGGGGGGCCGGGTGGGGCCCTACCTAGGCCCGTATTCTTGGCGGGCTTTTTTAGCCGCCCCGCCAAAAAGGCGGGCTTTGGCAGGCCCCGCCCCGCCAGCCCGCATTTGACAGCTCTACCTCAAATCAATGGAACAATCTTCGTTCCAATACTAAACAAGAGGAGGCAACTGCTTGCCAACGATATGGAAAGTGAGCCGAAGGGAGCCAGTTGCGAAGAGGTAGATGGTGCAGGATCACATACTGGAGGGTGAGTGTGAGCTAGGCAGAGTATCCTTTTCACCAGTTGGCCATCTATCTGCTTGTCCACCAGTGAGTGTCTTGCCACTAAGTCCCAGTCAGTATTTCTCCTCTTGAACTTCTTTCAAACCATAATAGTCATTGATCATGTCAGGGCCAAAGACATACCATTTTCCTCGAATGAAGATTCTGCATTGGACGCGTTGATATGAACCTAGTCCAAGATTCAAATAAGATGAGTATTGTCCCAAGAATGCTCTCAATGCAAAGATAGAGATTGATCAATACCTTAAAACCTCACGAGAAACCCTTTGTCTCGAATCCTCAAAGACTTGGAAGAATCTCATGTAGCTTCAAGTACATCGATGTTGCAATCTTCAATCAACTAGGAGTCGGATCTAGTTTCCTTCAATTTAGGAACGAGTCCACGAATATAATCTAAGGTTGAAGAAAGTAAGATTGATTCGAGTCCACGAATCAATTTGCTAGTCGAGTCCACGACTAGCACTAATTGAGTCCACAATTAGCCTGCATTTTTCTTCTGTTCAGACTTTCTGCGGTGTTGAGGGATCCTTACAGAATCCGGACGTTTATGTGGCTGGTGAAGAATGAAAAAAATAATGTGTACTTAGAGGGAAGTAAGAGTGGTTTTACAGCAAATGAACGGTGTGATATTTGTGGAGTGGTGAAAGAAGACATTGAGCATGTACTCCGGAAGCTTGCCCAGCTGCAGCTGAAATATGGAGACAAATCAACGTGGCAAACAACTCAGGTAATTCCCTTTCTATGAATTTTAGTACCTGGCTACACGACAATATGGCAAGAACCTAGGGAGATCATAAAAGGAAGCAAGAAAGCGGGCAAATTTGCGATTACGCCTGGTGGCTTTTGAAGTGGATAAACAACCATATTTCACTGCATAGTATACAAATACGACATTTGAGTAAAAAGTGAATGTCATCCCAACAAAGAAATCGAAAAGTCCTCGGTTAGAGCTCGGACAAGGAGGAGATGGATGGCCTAAGAGAAGAACACAGCCATGAAACCACCGATGTTGCAGGCTGGATTCAAGGCAACACTGATGAGCTGACAAGAGAGCGCATAACCGAGCCACTTGCGGAGTTTTTTTAGAAGATGTTGAAGCGCTTTTCCAATGGGTACCCTTCTCAAAACAGATTGGTTCATGTGGTGTATGGGAAGCTTGAAGTTTTTTGTTATTCACTACGGGCATTGAGGAAAGCTTCGGGGAGGGAAAGCTACAATTAAAGGTTATTATTGGTCAGACTACTCAAAGCCATCCCAAATGGTGAAACGTTGGAGAGTATGATGGGGCAGCAAGTAACCCTCATTGAAGGATGTAGAGACGGCAAAGAGAAGGAACAGGAGGGAGAATGGGATGGAAAACTACGCTCCCAACAGAACAAAACCAAAAGGTGGGGCGGATGCATCGCCAAAAAAGCCAGCAAGCAAGCCGAATACGTTAGAGTTGGTTCACGTGAACCCCCCTGCTGACATTCCATAAGCTCCTTCGCAAGACAAGCTCGGAACGCTGGGTGAGAGAACACTGTAGGGTAAGATACTAACCTCGGTGTACCCCTCCATTTTTTTTGAATAAAAAATGAGATTTAACCAATAAAGGGATGGAATAAATGATTCCCCTTTAATTAAAGGAATGAGGATTTTTAATTGGAAGAGATAATCAAATCACTTAGAATGGTTTGGTTGGTGAGGTTTTGCCCATAGTTATGGGTTATGAAAGTGATTGTTGTCGTTGGTTGATTAGGTTTTTAGAATTACTATTATGGGTTTCGAAATACCCCATCAATTTGGACAAAATCTCAATACCCAATAAATAAGGGTTTCATTCCTTTATTCATTTTCAAGCACTACTATTTAGTAATCATTCCATTTCACCCAACTACCAACATGGTTAAATACTTCCACCACAAACTCATTTACCATTACCAAGTATTTGATACCATTCTAATTTCTGATCTATGTGCGAATCCAACACCAACACTATCCTCTTATTGTGTTTGTTATATACAATATGGTTTGTCAACCAAATAGACTTGACCTCCATAATAAATTCGAAGATTTGATCCATTCCGTAATTGTACATCACTCATGATATCCAAATGCACATCCTAACTTAACCATTATATTTTATTTTAATACATTTTCGATTTATTAAATGACCATGCTCTAATTTTATTAGAAGACTTAATAAAATAGCGTAAAGCACACCGAAAAGTATAAACGATCATATATGATATTTACGAATATGATATATACCTCTATCAACAAAGCAGCAGAAATGTTGTGAGTAACTAACATATGATTTGTATGGATGAGAATTGATGTCCATTTAACCCATCATCGCGCACCACAATCAAGGTTTATATTGTAAGGGTTAGATATCTGTCAGTATCCTTGCATGTCAATTAAGATATGCTAAGATAAAATGTGAGTGGAATAGATCATGCATACCTACATAAATCGCTTCATAATACTCAGCTACATTTGTGCTTCAAATTGTTGACTTTCTTTTCTTAATCGCCACATCAATGCAGAATCCAATCATTGTTTAACTCTTCATTATATCTTCTGGCTTTTTGTTTATTATTTTTATTATACTAATATACATTTTTTAATGTACTAAAGATTCATTTTTTAAAGATATATCATTTGAGTATTGAGTATACATTTAGTACACAAATAATGTATATTTAGTGTATATATTAAAAATGTATATTTATGGTCTATATTGCAATGTTGATCACGCTCCACAATATAATTTGTTGAATGTGAGTGGGTGGTCTTCTAGGTTTCTCTGTGTAGAAAAATTATTCAAGAGATTTTTGTTAGAATCCGACATAAACAAATTAAGAAAAAAAAAAAATCCATTGTTTCATCCCTCTCCCCTTTCCTTTTCTCTTTTGTCTTTTCCTCCCCACCGCCGGCCCCCCTCTCTTCATCGTTCCTTATTCACGCTATATTAAAAGAATAGAAAATTAATATATCTAAATTGTAGATTCAATCTATAATTATTGCTCTATACAACTTTTTCACTTTATTTATGTTGAAAGTGGTTGTTTTAAATCCATTAACTATTTACTTATAGATTTTGTTTAGCATTATAAGTTTATTTTAATTTTTCAAATTATTAAAGGATAAATTGGTTATTTTGTAAAATTTTCTCAAATTCCCTCCATGACTTTTTTATATAAGACACTCTTACGAGAAACTCTTGATAAATACTTGTTTATCTTAATTGATGAATTATCTTAGAAGTAAAAAATGAAGATACACTGAATTATAAGTTTTAACATGTTATTAGTTTAATATGGTCTGATATGAAGATAAAGAAGTGGTGGATGCATTCATGCCCGCATCAACTAAGGGTGTGTTTGGTTCGCACATGAGAATCGAAATCAGAATGAGTATCAAATACTTGGTAATAGTAATGGATTTTGTAAAAGTATTTAACATGTTTGGTAATATGGTAGAATGAGAATGGTTACTAATAGTAGTGTTTGAGAATGAATAAGGGAACGAAACCCTTATTTTATTTAGTTATTGTTATAAATGATATTAAGTGTGGACATTATTGTAATGGTTATAACGTTTGTAATAACCAGCATTATTACTGTTATTAATACTAGTATATTATATATATGTTGTATCCCTTCGTGCGGATAACGTGTTGAATAAAATAATATAAACGCAAGTAAGGAAAAGAAGGAATAGAGAATGAAGAGGGAAGACTGATCTTTCATTCATCCACTTTACAATTGATGTGGTATTCAAAACCCATAGTAGTGTTCTAAAAACCTATCAACCAAACAATAACAATCACTTTCATACACATTCTTATGGGCAAAACCAATCAACCAAACACACCCTAAACTGTGTTTTCATGATGTCAACTTTCCATCTCATATTCTCGTATAATCAACATTACAGAAAACTCAACACTCACTTTCAAGTAATATACTTTATAGACTAAGTTAAAATTGGATATAACTAATGACTAAAACTGGTTTTTTTTTTTTTTTTTAATGACTAAAACTATGAATT
>VALG01011471.1:20503-31243 GCA_009835305.1 Ipomoea purpurea
TCCCACACTTATTATCAACTTGATCCCCAATGTTGAATTAAACATGCAGAAAAAGGGTTATGAATGAGAATAGAGAATAAAATAAAATAAAAATAAAATAAAAATGGAACAAACACACCTTAGGTTGCCTCCCAAGCAGCGCCTTGTTTCATCGTCGTTGGCTCGGACTTATGATCTATATCTTTTAAATTTCCATCGTCTTTTTGAACCTTCGATGATTATGAGTATTCAAAGCAAACAGCCTTCATGCAGATTAGGACTCAAAGATGATTTATTATTTGGTTCTTCTTTATTTTCAATAAGAACCAATTGCAATAAATTTAACAAGTGTCAAGGAATCAACAAACAATGCAAAAATTATCATCACTTAGAGATTTTATGGTATCATAAATATTAATCACCAAATTTACCATTTAGACTTCATAGTAAGCATACCACTATATGAATATCAATTTTTTGTTTTTGCAGTTTTTTAGAATGGTCTTCCTAACAAAATATGAGGAAATTTTATTATATTTTCCATATCAAGGACATAAAAATCAGCAGGAAAACAAAGTTATTAACTTTAACAAGCAAATCCTCATCCACCACCCCTTAGGATATGTAGTAGATCCATCAGCCATTGAATTACTATACTAGATTTTATTCAGGTCCAAGATTTAAAGAAGCATTTAAACAGATATTGCATTGCATTATAGAAGCTCCTAAATCTAACATAGCATTTTCAAATTTCACCCACTTATCATGCATGATAGTAAACATACCTGGGGTCTTCTGCACTTTCAGGAAGGATTGCTTTGACTAGCCATAGAGAATTCTCTTGCCACTTTCACTTCCTCAATTCTTTTCATTATTCGTTCTTTATTCATAGTGCGTACCTCTTTAGAAAATTTGCATAGCGAGTACTTTTTCCATAGAAATCTAAAAGTGGTTTATTAGCATCACATTCACGAAGGTCTCATACAGATCATTATTTGAGTTTCCTCTTCATTGGTCTAAAAAGAGCTTGAGGAAAATGGGGTACTGGTTCATTAATCAGAAAAAAAAAGGAAGCTTTACCTTGGGACTTCTCCTTTATTGTTGGCAACTGATTTCCTGCACTTTTTTCTTATTAAATCAACATTCTTTTCAGCGACATACTTTCCACATGTAATTTGCACTTACATTCTCTTAGGATTAATCGATCGTTTGAGATGGTTAATTTGCCAGAGCTCTGTGCTTACCAACCGACTTACCGTTAGTTGCTAGTTGGCCCACTTGCCTTTCTAAGTTTTGAATACTAGCTTTGTTCTTGAATACTAGCCCTTGGTCTTCTTGTTGAATAGTTGGTGGTTTCTTGTTGAACTGCAATGTGTTTAGTAGCAAAGATGATTTAACAATATCTTCTAGATTCGTACCTGAGCTAACAGTTTTTGGGTTGGTTGTTGTCTTGAAGGAAATGGTTGTCTGTACTTCTGAAATGGTAGAACGACTCTGACAAACTGGTTTCCTTGTGAGTTACCCATAGCTAAGGGTTTGGGTGATCCCTCATCCAGATTATTATGTATTGGGAAAAACGGATCATTACTTCCTTGGAGGTTGTCCAGGAAAACCTCCAGCCATGTTAACTTGTTCATAGGTCTTCTGGAAGAGTTAGGGCAGGCCATCCAGTTTGGTGCCCAACTACCGAGCAAAATCCACATGCTTTTACAGATTGCCCCCAAATTATTTTGGTCTACAGCTAATTGACGAACAAGAGTAGTTAAACCAGAAATTTGGTGTTTCAAGAGCAGAAATATTTACCTCTTCGTTAGCTTAGACGGCTTGACGAGTCTAGTGCCAAACTGTTGAGAATTCTGCCAGCCATGTTTTGCAATTAGAGTTCTATGCAGCGTCTTGTCTTGTCAACTAAAGCACCACCGCTTGCGTCATCAATCATGCTTCTATCATTGGAAAAAGTCCTTCATAAAAGTATTGAATGAGTAAATTGATCACTGATTTGATGGTGTGGGCAAGCTTGCACATATTTCTTGAAACGCTCCCAATATTTCATACAATGACTCCATTGTTTTGGCCTATTACCACAATTTCCTTTCTAATGTTGGCCGCCCTTGAAGCTGGGGAAATATTTTCAAGGAACACATTGTCTTCAAGTTGTTCCATGGGTGTGATGCTCCCAGAAGGTAGATAGTATAGCCAATCCTTCGCTGAATCTTTCAAAGGAAAAGGGAAAGGCTCTTAACTTGATTTGTTCTTCAGTAACACCTGTGGTTTCATACTTGAACACACCACATGGAATTCCTTTAAGTGTTTGTGAGGATTTTCACCTGCAAGTCCATGGAAAGAAGGCAAAAGATGAATTAATCCAGATTTCAGTTCGAATTGTACATTAGCATCTAGGAGCGGAAAGGTGATGCATAAAGGTTGCTGATCCAAATTGGAGCTCCAAGCTCTTTTAATGGTCCGATTTTGAGCCATGGTTTCCCCTGTCTGAATCAAATTGTTAGAATCGGTAGCCAGATCACTAAACTCTGATTTCCTCAAAAGCTTGTTTCCTCCACCTGCGTATCAGTTCTTTCAATTTCGGGTCGTACGACAAGATTTCTTTGTTAGCAGATCGGAGTTATAGGCATAAACCACTAAAGATATTGCAGCATTATGTAAAAGTAATGAAAGAAAATATTTTTTTAAAAAATTTTTTTGGGACAAAAAAACAATTAAACAAATAACGAAATAAATAAATAAATAAACACAAAATAAGCTAGAAAATCCCCGGCAACGGCGCCAAAATTTGATGAGCTGTCGTAGGCTCCCAAATTAAAACCTTACAAACGTAGTAGCGGGAGTAAGGATCGATCCCACGAGGAGTAACTAGTTTAACTTTTGTGCTCAAATTAAAGATTAAGGGGGGTTTGGGGAATATATCGAGAATAAAGATAAAATAAAAAGAGAATTTAAATAAACAAGAAATTTAACTGAACGAATAAAGCAATGATAATAATATATCGAAAACACTTATAATAGGAAACCTTGGTTAGTAAAGATCCACCACCGGAATTCAAACACTGATCATTGATTAATAAAGTAATTAATATGCAATTGAATATTTGTCGCTGAAATTATTTCATTTCTGTTTTTCCCTTAGTTGTAGGTAAATAAAGCACAAGCGGTTTTAATTACCCCTAACTACTAAATACCTAAGACAACGCTATAGATTTAAATTTAATAGCAGCAATAGGAACTAGGAAAACCGACAAACTAAATAACACAAGCAAGCGGTTGCATTTAATTTAGGAAAATATTCTTCCGAGTCCAATTATCACTAAGCCGTCAATAAATTAAACCCAGTTGCTTAATATAAGATAATTTGTAGCACAACTTATTCTAATATAGCAATAATTAATCAATAAAATACCTCCCTAGCAATTAAATGACACAACTATTCAAATAATTTAGAAGAATATTTAATACTCAAAGCATAAAACATATAATAATTAAAAATTTAAATAATAACTTTACAGCGTAATGAATCCGGGGATTCAATTCACTAAACCAACTAAAACTTAGCACAAATGGACATTGATAACAATTTCAACGAATACTATAGGAGGAGGAAAGAATGAACGTTATAATAGAAATCCTACTATTTATAGCATTCTAAAAAATAGGCCACTCCAATTTCCACCATTTGCTTTCCTATCTTTTTAGGCTTCATGTCTGAAGCTTCCACTATTTGCGCCAAAATGAGTGGATGGAAACTTCCAATTCTTCTATGCATTTCCTGCTGCTTTGACCAACATAACAACATAATTACTAATTTATAAATATATATATATTATATTATTAGTAAGTATTATATATTTATATATATGTTAGTATGTAGTACGTTAGTACGTAGTAATACTATTATATATTATATATATTTTATATTAATTAGTAGTACGTAATATTAATATGCATTTATATATTTGTTTATTAGATATTTATATATTATTATTATTATTATTATTATAGTAGTAGGATGGTACGTAAGTATTACATATATATATAATATATTATATATTTATTTAGTATATATATTTAAGTTCATAAATTGTTAAACTCTAAAAATAACTAATTGTTACAATTAATATGAAATAATTAAATACGAAAAATATTTAAAAAGTACTAAAATATGAGGATTAAAATATGCCTATCAGAGAGCCCTGAGAGAGAGAGAGAGAGAGAGAGGGAGAGAGAGAGAGAGTGCAGCGAGAGAGAGTACAGCGTGAGTGTGAAGAAGGAGAGTTGTGGTTGTTTGTTGAGCTTTGGATCATCTTCCACCATGCCTAGAAGGTCAAACTTGGCAGGAAAGCGGAATGGGTGGATGGCCATTACCTTGTGCTTGAAGGTAAAGCTTTTGATCCGGTATCTTTTTCAAGTTCCTTGTTGGATTTGCTTAAGTTTCAAGGCTTGTTGGATGGGTTTCTCGCCATAAGGGACGAGACTTACCCGAGTTTGGTGAAAGATTTTTATCGTCACATGGTTGTGACGAAGGAAGGTGAAAGGCTTGAGATCACTTCTAAGGTGAGAGGTGTGAAGATTGTGTTGTCTGAGAAGAGGTTAGCCCAGTTGTTGAGTTTGTCTGCTTCTGGAGTGGCTCAGTACAGTGGTCATTCTTGGATTATACGGATACCATGGGGTACCGTGACTATTTGGGTTATCTGTTTGGCCGTATGAGTGGTTTCACTCAAGCTTTTAGGCCGGAGAAGAAGTGGTTGTCTGCGGAAAAAGGATCTTGGTTATGTTGGTGTCAGATTGTTTGTTGCCCAATAACAACAAGAGCAGTTTGTTGGTAAGTTGGAATGTACCTTTGCTTTCTGTCTGAAGAATATGGTTAAGTTCAACCTGCCTGCTTTGATGATGCAACATATGGTGTTTTGCCGGGATCACAACCGGGAGAGTTTGCCGTATGGAATGGTGCTAAAGTTGGATCTTGGTTAAGAAAGGTGTTAGTGTGGATGGTTGTCCCCCCGAAGGCTGTGGGAAAGATAGTGTTGGATACGTCAATCTCCGGAGTTGTAATCTTTTTCAGTTGGATAGTGGTGAGTACATCAACGCTTGAAGAGGTTGCTAAGAAAGCACCTGTTGAGAGAGCAGAGTTAGCTGCTGAGCTTGGGAATTCATGCTAGGAAGTTGAGCCTTGCAGTCCAGAGTTTGGGTGGTAACGAAGAAGTTGAGGAGGAAGCTGATCAGGAAGAAGAGGAAGGAGCACCAGAGACCGCCGAAGCTAAAGTAACTGAATCAGACAGTGAGGAGAGCCAAAGAAGAAAAGAAGTTCGCACCAAGAGAGAGCAGGATGTTGTCTCTTTGCTTCGTCAGCAGAATAGTTTGATCGCCAAGGGCTTTGCGTTTGTGAAGTCGCAGTTTGCCGCAACACATCAGAGGCTGGATCGGTTTGAAGCTGGTTATAGCCACAGAGACGAAGATGAGGAATAAGAGTCTGAAGAGGCCGAAGAGTCGGAGAGTGAGGATTTCTAGTGGTGTTGTGGTAACCGGATCGCTTTTTCTTTGTTGTTCTTAGCCGTTGTAGCTTGTCGTTAGCTCTTTGTGTGCCTTGTGTGTTTGCTTGTTTTGTTTGTTGCCTTGTTGTTTAGCTAGTTTGCTAGTGGTGTTTGAGTTAGTTTGTTTATTTCTTGGTTGTTGTCTAGCTAGTTTGCTAGTGGTGTTTGAGTTAGTTGTTTAGTTCTTGGTTGTCGTCTAGAAGTTGGGAGTTGTGTTGAGGTTAGAGTTCTTGATGCTCAATCTATCCGTTTGTTGACCTCTTGCCAATCCTTGAATTTGTAATGTCTTCTTCTTTGCTTTGGAACCTTGTGAGAACTTTTGGAATTTTTGACCAAAAGAGATATTCTTGAAACTTCTTGTCACTATTTCGTTTCCTTGTTACCTTTCGTTTCAATTCGTTGTACCCAAGTTTCGGGGACGAAACTTCTTTGAAGGGGGAGAGGATGCGACACCCCAAAAATCCATACTCCAATCCATGAATTAATTGAGTGATTAATTCTATTTCTTTTGAGGAATTGATTCCTAAAATCCTGATTTTTGATACTCAAGGACTAGAATTTAACTAGTCAATCTTTAAGTGGTGTTGTACCTTTGTGCTTTGAGAGGAGTTCCATTGTTCCTTACACTTTCTAAGAGTTAGTAAGGGTATCCTTGTCTTTTCACCATTAGCTAGTTTTGTAACCAAAACCTAGAAGACTTCTTCATTCTTCATCCCTTACAAATCCTAGAAAAATATCTCTACCTTCTCTAGAAAAGAAGAGTAGATTGTTCTTCAAGCCAAGTGAAACCTTTGTCAAGATTCCAAGTTTTGCTTCCAAGCTTCAATCTTTCCTCTACTTGGGCATCTAGAAGGGTAAGATTTAAGCTTGTCTAGTCTTTTTGGTTCCATCTTAGTTGTCTTTTTGTTAAAGGTTGGATCTTTATGATCTTTTGGTTTGATCTTGAAGTGGGTTTGGCTAGTGAGCTTAGTGGAGGAGCTTGTTGTGGTGTAAGAAGAGTCTTTTGGTCTTCAAGAGGTAACTCATGCTCTACAAAACCTATTTTGCTTACCTATATATGATTTCTTGGCTTCAACTTGCTTTTTGCTATGAAATGTGAGAGTTTATGCATTTATCTTGTGATATTGCATATCTAGAGCTTGTGTTTAGGGTTCCTTTGTGCCATTGCTTCGCATTCTCCTTGATTCAAGTCTTTTTGTTGTGTTTGGTGAGATTTGGCATGTTTTGTACTTGAATTTGTGTTTGGAGAAGAAATCCCGAAGGGATTTGTTGTGGTACAAGGACGTACCCGCGGGCGGAACGGCGGGCGGGGCACCACCCGCCGCCTACCCGCGGGGAACGTGTTGCCTTGTGGGTGTTGTACCCACGGGCGGGACCACGGGTGGGGCTCTACCCGTGGGTCACCCGCGGGGAACACAATGAGTTTGTGATGGGATTTGTTCCCGTGGTTTGTTTGTCTCGGTCTTTGATCTTTTGGCTTCCGTTGTTCTTTTCTGGAACTATTTGAGCGTCTTCTTGATGTTTCGTAGGTCTAGAGTTATGTGATAGTATCCATGTAGGATCTTTGGTGTTTGAATCGTGCTAAGTGTTCAACATTGTGTTTCGTTGAACCGTGGTGGTGTCTTATGTGTTCTCGGAACTATCTTGAGTTTCCCCGTTATTGAGCTTGCTAGTTATTATCTTAATACTAGCGTCGTTGTTGTTGATGGTGCTGACCCTCTCTTGTGAGTGTGTTTCGTACCTTTCGTTGTAATCCGTTGCTTGTTCTGAGTGAGTGGTGGTGCGTGTGTGGCTCTACCTGGATTGCACGATAGTGGTATGGGCACTAGTCACCAAGGTATTGCAGCGGTCTCTCGTGGTGGCCGTGACGTGATTATGGGACTGTGGCTGAGTCCACGTGTATTGGGGAGATAACATTGTGTTATCCGGGCCTGTGTTGCCGTGATTGGTGGGTTTTCGTTGGTGGTCTGTAGGTGGGGGGAGACGGTCCCGGAGGAATAAGGTTGGACTTCGCTGTACAGGGGCTTTCCGGAGTAATGGGTGGCAGATGGATACAAGGATGGGGGTAGCCATAAGGTTGGAACATGGCATAAGGAAGGCATATCAACTCGTGATGGGTGATGTCACGAGGGCTTGTGAGCTGTTGTTGTGTGTGATCTTCTCTCGTGACGTGTGTAGTCACGGAGGTTTGGTGTTTTGGCATGTGTTGCCGTTGCGTGAGTCTTTATCCTTGTGTGTGGTTGTCCTTTGTGGTTGGGATGTGTTCCCGGTGTTATCCTTGTGAGTGGTGAGTCTTGTGTTGTTTCCTGATCTCGACTTTTAACTTATATATACGTATTCTGTTTCGAAAATGGTTCTTCATATTATATAATATTATATCTACTATTTATGATACTTAACGGTATTGGTGGGTTATGAAACACCCCAATTTTTCACGGCAAAAATTCGAGAAAATTTTAATTTTTTCTTCTTTTATTTAATTAGAAAACATCGTTTCATTTGCGGAAGCTAACCAAAAACAAGGAAAAAGGGATGTTACCGCCACGTTTAGATAACAACATTTTATCCAAACGCACAGGCTAAACCAACTCTACTAAACAACCCATAATTTATTCTATTACAATGCATTAAATACAACCTCTAGATTATCTAATAAAAAAAATAACAACTCAAAAAGACTAATTTAGAAGGGTTCGCTCTCATGCTCCAGATTCTATGCAACAACACCTGCAAAAACTAAAGGGGAAACAAATTCAGCATACAACAGCTGGTAAAGACTTACTCCACCAGTAAAACATTTGCACATAGCACATATCAGATAGGAGCATGTAGTTGCACGTAAACCCCTTAATACATTTTTATTCTCAATAATGCCAAAAATCATTAATCATTTAGAAATATATATTGAGGAACCACACATCCAAGTCAAAAATATCCATAACAACTTCTAGCAAATCGACTAAGGCATTGCCTATCCATAATCCAAAATTATTCAACCATTGTCCTTTCCTCAAAATTCTCCATAAACCTTTAACTCAACATTTTCATATAATCATATCCTCAAAATTTCCATATAACCAATATGGAAAATTACCGAAATCACAATTTAATAGTCCAAAGAGAGTTTTCAATCTCTCAAGATAACCACCAAATAAAGAGTATCCAAAACTCTCAAAATAACCATCATGGTAAATATTCCAAATAATTGGTTAAACTTTTCAAATGTCCAACAATAGTTATTATATACAATGCCAAGGAGGGATGGATCCAAATGAAAAATTTCAAGCTTCCAAACCAAATCATATCCAAAACCAAATCCAAAATAAACCGGACGAATCAATGAACCGGTGGCCAATTCAATTAGAGAGATCTCAGCTCTCATAATAACAATAGTAACCAAAAAGGAGAGTTCAAAACTCCAAGTATCACCATCCTCCGAGACAAAATATATATGTAACTATAACTTCAAAATTCGCATCTTACATCAAAAGTCTTTGCACCCAAGTAATACTTTCAACCTTACACTTATATATGCAACCATTATATCAATTAGCATGCCATGAACCAAATATAAATAATCATCAACACTATTTATCCAACCCATACTAATACACAAATACAATGTACATTACTTCATCCCTAATGACTATAGTCAAAATACGAATTATACTACCTCACATACCATATACTAATTATTTCACCAACATACCACAAATCTCATAATAATTCAAATAATTCACCAATCACATAAATTCATAATAATCAATTTAAACATCATAAATCATACTATAACAATAATCACATATTATTTCATAGAATAATAAATAATAAACTTCGCACATAAACACTTATTAAAATGATTTTAATTTGGAGTAAACAAGATTTTAATTTGGAGTAAACAAATTTTAGGTAGACATAAATTTACCAAAAACCCAAAGATTCGCAATATGCTAACAGTTGGAATTGAACCCGAGACTCCGTTAAGCATCAACACGAGACTGACCAGCAAACTATTACAACTTTTGTGTTTTAATCTATTCAAATATATTATGATTACTTTTAATTATCCAGTAATTATATTATTATTTATATTAATTAATAACCATGCATCATCACCTTCACGCCATTTTTCCTTCTGGCTGAAACCAGTATCCCCTTCGCCGGATTGCTTTATTTCTACTACCATAGCCACCGGAAACAAGCTCTGCTTAAGGAGAAGAAAACTTTTCGTCAGTCATACTCATAGTCAAGCCACCACCGTCACGTCGCCGGAAGTCACGCAGTTGCTCGCACCGTTGGAGTAGTACGCAGAGGGGAGAAAAGAAATCATCACAAGGTCGCCGACGCGAACTCCAACTCGCCGGAGAGGACCCTTTTGCAAGAAGTTCATTACTCTCCGTCACCGACGGGAAGAAGAGATGTATCTATGATGTATGGATGTTTTTGGTTGGAGAGAAGAAGAATGAAGAAGAATTTTATATGTATATTACAGACATACGGTAGTGTTTCGGCCATATGAACGGAAAAAAAAAACAAGGAATGAAGGAAACTTATTATGCTTGGTCAATATATGAAGAAAAGGAAAGGAACAAGAGAAAGGAAAATAAAAATAAGAAAGACAAGATTTGTGGTGATTTGGATGGATATTAGGAAAATTAGTTTGATTATTAATTATCCACATGCATAAATGAATTTGGACACAATCAAGACCACATTCATTATCTTATACAAAAAACATAATCAATACATACTATACTTACTATATAAGATAGATATATATTACAATATATATATACACGTACCACAAATATACATATCACATATATAATAATTATAAGCAAGTACACACCATATAATAAATGTATTATAATTTAATTATTTACACAACTAATATATCAAATATTATAATACCACCTTATAAATAATCATAAAAACAATAATATTTACAACAAAATATCCCAAATAACTGGGGTATCAGAGGTTACCAGAATTATTCGCTGACCGGGGCGTCGCCCCGATGTTTATCTTTGTATCTTTCAGGTGTTGAGCGCGGATGTCTAGAGCCGGTAGATTAGTACCTGTTCCACGTAGACAGTGTTTTGTGGTCTGTGCGCCGTACATTAGACTTCTTTATGTTTAGTTGTTGTTGTTTTGGAATTTTAGATACCTTGCAGATTGTCGCCGAAAGCGTATACCATATGTGGTGTACGTGGCATAA
>VALG01011471.1:31318-60500 GCA_009835305.1 Ipomoea purpurea
ATGTTGATAACTTAATAGTGCATGGGCAAATTGTTTCACACCTGTTTTACCTATCAATTTCTGGTGATCTTCTTTACCGGTCCACATCTTCATTTCATCTGGGGGGCTCGATTTCACTCACCAATCTCTCCATAATTTTCCCTACCCTCAAGCTTTACCGTCGTACCCTGAACACAGTTTGTAGCAAACATTTACGCTATGGTCCGCTTCTATGATAAAAAAATAAAAACACGCTACTGATAAGACTCCTAGATTATATTAAAAATAGAACTATCTGGTATATTTCCGTGGAATTCACTCTCTGCCACATAGCTAGTGCCTTCTTATTAGTTATTACTTATTTTCCAAATACTTTCGTTAATATGTATATATTCATAGAAGCTTTCATACTGGGACAGAGTTCATAACTTTTTCTTTTTGTGTAATCTTGAGAGAGGAGCAGTTCAGTTGGTAAACTGGTATCATCCATTGTTTGCGACCTGTCAATATATCGTGGAGCCTCTGATTATATCAGTACACCGCCTGAGTTCGGCGTGCCACGTGTTGTGGGGATAGTGAGCGGACTGCTCAGAAATAGCATGCTATCTGAAATCGTTGCACAGAGAACAAGTTGCTCGGATCACATTCCCCCATTTTGAATTTTATATTTCTTTATTATCTTTATTTAAAAAATGGTATTTCGGAAGCTATTTTGCTTAATACAGAGTAACGACGTCGTTTTTGCAACCGTGTGCACCATTATCATCTTGTCCTAGTATGACACTAATCATATTTCTGTCCGCTACAATTTTTAACTTGAGCTCAATAAATCTTTCACTGAACAGATTATCCAATTAATATCAATATCTACTGTTAAAATCTTTTCTCTCCACACTTCACACGTTATTTCATAATTAAGATTTTGGAAATCGTGCATACCCTCGTACTTTCGATGCGTATAGAATGTAAATTAATAAATATGCTAGACAACAAAACTACATGCCCGCATTTAGAGTGTAAAGAATTAGTTGGCATTTACCGCATATATAGAATTCATTTAGAAGAGAGGATGCGGAGTAATCGCTGCAACACTCAAAATAGAGTTGAGTTGTATATGCAAAATAAATGGTGGTTTAGAGGGGGCATAAATAATTTGCATTGTATTTCCAAATTAAAATAAATTGTCAAATCAGATACATAATAGCTTGTCAGATTGACAAATTATGAATTACTCACTGTTAACTTTGTTACAGTGATCTTCCTTTTCAGTTAATGATAGAATAGGATAAAAATGTTGGTGGGACTGCGATGGAGGATGTGCATCTACTGCTTGTTGTGGAGCTCAAAACATTTGGAGGTCAAATGTGCATATCGATATACTCCATCGAGTAGCTGCTAGTATAGAGTATAGCTACACCGTACCCAACACCCCCTCAATACTAGATTCCTTTATATACACATACCAAAGCCACACAACATAGATGCATGCCGTCCACATTTTATTATTCTCTGCTTAACAGTTAACAGGGAATAATTTGTCAACATCCTTGGTTTTTGACCATTTTATTCTTAAAATAAAGGAAATGATGCCCCCTCTAACCACCTTATCTTTCATACACTCTAGGTTTGCAGGATTACCATCCTTTTAAAATAAGGGGAAATGTCTACACTTAGCGTAGTAGTTTGTTGGTCTGCTTTAATATCAAGATTCGAAGACGACAGTATGAGAGTTCAAATCTCATTGGAAACATGAATGTGAAAGTTTAGAATGATCGGAAGGTGAAAATATGCAGCAAATTATGTCGTGCAATTGTGTAGTGCACTATGTATGGTGCACACGGTTGCAAAAACGACGTCGTTTTGATTAAAAACTCGCATCCCATTTTTTTAAAAAAAAATATGTTCGATTCCCGGAAATAGCATTTTTTGTGTATATCCACAAATTCATAACTATATATCCACAGTTAATGAATAATACAAAATTCAGAATGAATGAACTAAATATTCAGAATGAAATGAATAACATAATGCTGTTGAGGGAATCGAAATGATTTTTTTTAAATGGAACGCGCGTTTTTTTTCAAAACGACATCGTTTTGCAACCGTGTGCACCATACATCAATAACTATTGAAAAATATGAATGTGGAAAAGATCCAGAATGATAGAAGGTGTGGATTGAATCCTTTATACCTAGTGACTCTAGGGGCGAGGTTTTATGGGCTTACGAGCTTGTGATTAATCTGGCTAAACAACGATGGCCTAAGTATAAAAAAAATACATTATTTTTAATTAATTTAATTAACAATTAATTACTCTAGAAATATTTATAGTATTACTCTAAAATGAAACACTTGCCTATTTTTATTTTTATATCTTGTTTATTTAATTACTTTTCATTTTATTTTACTTGTCCTATTTACTCGGATTAAATCTCTTTTCTTTTTCTTGTTTATTTCTCATTATTTAATCAAATACTACATTGTAATAGAGTCAATAGTACTAAAAAAAATTATTTTTTCCACTATATTGTATTATTGTTGGAATTTATATATACCAACAAAATTGCTCATAAATAATAGACTTGAGGACATTTATAAAAGTTTTTCTTCGAAATTTATAAAGTTTAAAACTAAACTAAATAGACCTTATAAAGTAATTCGCATAGGGCTAGATTTATTCGAGTAATTAATATTCTCCTCTCTCAAAAATTATTCACACCATTATATTATTACTTTTGCAATTCATTATTATTATTGCATTATTATTATTATTATTATTATTTTATTATTATTATTATTATTATTATTATATTATTATATTAATGGTATTATCATGAATCATAGTTCACATTGTAAGGTGAATCTTTGATCCAAAACAATATCATTTCTTAATTTATATAAATAGTGTTTTTAGTAGTGTCATTTTTAGCAATAAAAAACAACATTGATACTAAGGGTACATAATTATTAATTGGAGGTATATAATATGTTAAATATTTTTTTTATCAAATAAATGTTTTAAGTCCATAGTGAAAATATGTTTAATTTTCAACTAAATATCTCTTAAAATTATATCATAATCATTATTATATGTCAAACATTCAATTTATGAACATTTAACTTGAAGTTTATTTAACTTACCGTTGACGTATTATCTAATGTTAGAATTACTTAGCATAATGCATTTATAATTAACAAATTATACACTTACATATGTAAGTTTATATTATGTGCATACTGCAAAAGTTGAATATTGATCAAATGAAAGGAAAAATAGAAAAAAAAAAAATTGCTCTAATTTTAAACAAAATCACATCATTTAGACCAAGATTCACAATATGCATTGTGATCGAATCATGATCTAATGATTATAAT
The DNA here is from genome assembly GCA_009835305.1 of Ipomoea purpurea. NCBI lineage: Eukaryota > Viridiplantae > Streptophyta > Magnoliopsida > Solanales > Convolvulaceae > Ipomoea > Ipomoea purpurea. The sequence goes on from VALG01011471.1 coordinate 34,673, forward strand.
ATGCGTAAGTCAATGTTTGATTGTTAAGATGTTGTCGAACTGGTATAGAGAAAATCCAAATTAAGTGATACTATATTTCCACTCGGTTTCGACCCGACTCGTTACTTCTATAAGTACATACAATAAGAAGAGTAAAAAAACAACACAAGAGACAAAACAAAATTATATTATGTGACTCATTGGAGTCTGCAAAGCTGGTTTTGAGAGTCTCATAGGGACAATAGATGCCCTTCACCGCCGTCTTGTATATCATGGAATTTATAAAATCATTCTTATAAATTTTATTTTATGTTTTGAATGTTACTGACTCTATTACATTATTATATCTGTTCAAATAATATATTTTTTAATCTATTAAAGTATAAATAGTCAAGAACGCCTCTACTGAGATCATGACATATTTATACCATTATACTACATGTTTTCTTTCATTCAGTCAAACCACTTTGATGATTTAGAAGCTCTATTCAAATAGACATAAACTTGAGTAAAGTTGTTTGATACAATAATTTTCTTCCCTCAAAGTATGAGATAGTTTCGTGTGCCCGCATGGGTAGTTCAACTAGTTATAGATGTGAAACTTTGGAAGAATATCAGGGATCGAATTTCACCGCCACAATATCGGGGCAACCTCTTAAAGTGAGGGGGTTACTTAGGGGTTGGGGTTTTTCCTTTGAAGAATGAGATAGTTTCGTGGTCCTGGCCACAAGTGTTCATCAAATTTCTGGCTGTCGTCAACCAAAGTCGTGTAGATCGACATGATCTTCAACATTGTCTTTATTGATGACTTTTATTCAATTATTGTTCGACTACAAAAACTAAATCAAGTTAAAATTATTTGTAATTTTATATGATTGTCAATTAGTTATACCACATTGGGCATGATTAATAGGCTCATTTGCAATAGATAAACTTAAATAAATTAAACCTAGGAGACATAATAACTTTAAGTATGCAAAAATAATCAAAATGCATATAAGAGCATCTACATCAGAAGTTATTTAGGGATTATTGTCAAGTCAAAAAAAAATTTGAATAGAGTTATTTAGAGATGTGGGGTGGAGTTATTTATGGAATTATTTCTCCTACAAAGAGTGAGAGAATTGTAGGGTCCACACTGAAATAAAAACAAAAAGGAAGCTATGGTGTCTCCGCGTGAAGGGAACGCAGGAGGCCAATCAGGCGCGCCGACGCATTACAGTTTTATATTAAAAAACAAATAAAAATCAATTTTTTTTTTCTTTTTTTCCCTTTTCTCTCCTACATTCTCTTTCCTAATCACTCTTACATTATCCCTCAAATCTCCCCAACCGATGCGAATGCTCTAATAAGCTCACTAAAAAGTAATAACATGGTTTGATGTCCCACCAGCTTCTCTTGTAAACTGTCTTATCGATGATTTAATGCATTAATCTTTGATCTTTAAAAACAAACAAACAAACAAAAAAAAAAAACAACAAAAATTGTAGCCTATGACGCTATGAATTTTAGTCCAAAAATTGGCATAAAGCCCAATAAACCAATTCCATAAACCCATAAAGGCCTATATTCTGAATGGGCTAAAATAGACCACTATGGCCTACAAGATTCAAACTGAATTAGGTACAGCCCTTTATCATCATTATCCAATCATTATTGTTCATTTGTTTGACAATCATTATTGTTTAGACAATGATCCACATAAATGGATGAACAAAAATAAAAAGTAAATTTTTAATATATTAAAAGTACATTATTTTTATACGTAAAGTATATTATTTTGATGTATATGATTTTTTATATATTATCAAATAATATACATTCAGTACACAAATAATATGTTTTTAATATATTAAAATGTATATTGTGTTCATGGTCCACATAATAGTTTACTATTGTTTGGACCATAGTCTGCACATGTCTATGGACCATGCTATCAAATAATGTAAATTCAATACACAAATAATATACTTTTAATATATTAAAAATGTACATTATATTCATAAAAAGTGTATTATTTGAGTATTAAAAGTATATTATTTTGTATGTATAATCTACATTCAGTATATCAATAATGTACTTTTAGTATATTAAAAAAGAAAAATGATCAAATAAGTCCCTAAACTTTACCAGAAAAGTCAATTACGTCCTTAAACTTTTAAAAAGTGCAATTACACCTTTTAACATGTTAAATTAAGTCAATGAAGTTCAAGAACGGTAAATGACCTGCTAATTTGCTATTACAAGTCATTTCATTCAGGCGTCATATCCGGCGACGGTTTGGCAATGACTAGTCGCCTTCCATGGAGAAGGCGAACTAGTTAGTTTTCGCCAATTTTTCCTATATATATGATTCAGACATACGGAGAAATTTTGTCTCATATATAGTAGATCAATTCGTAATAAAATATACATTTTAATTAAAGTAATATAAATTTGGAATAAAAAATTAAAATTTGTGTTAATAAAATAAGGTGATTTTATAAAAGAGAATAAAATGTATTCTAGAATAAATATAGTATGACAGTTTTTTTTTTTTTTTTTTTTTGTTGTTGAAAGGTGACATTCATATTCTTTTAAGATGGAGATATAAAAAAAAAATGTCACACATAAACACATAATTGAAAGAAACAAATCAAATTAAGTAAATATTATTACATTTTAATTCTTACTACAAAGAATAACAGAGTTGAAAAATAATAGAAAAATAAAAAAATAAGAGTTGAAAAATAATAGAGAATAAAAAATAAAAAATTGACAAGAGTTCTATTTTGTGTACACTAATTTAATTCTTATAATCTCTATCTCTAAAATTTATTAAGAGTCAATGGTGTTAGTTATTAACTAGACGGTTTGGCAACTACTAGTCGTTGACGGTTTGGCAACAGTTTATCAATTCAGGCGTCATATCCAGCGACCGTTTGGCAACGACTATGTCGCCTTCATGGAGAAAGCCGCGAACTGGTGTAGCTTTCACACATTTTTCATATATATAATATACTACCTAACTCATATAACTCATATACTATATTATATTACCTGATATATACTCGATTGAGACATACGGCGAGACAATTTTAGTTCATATATAATCGATGCCATTCGTAATAAAAATTACATTTGTAATTAAAGCATATAAATCTCGCTATATAAAAATTAAAAGTTGTGTTAATAAAATAAAGTTTGATTTTATAAAAGAAAATAAAATGTATTCTTAGAATAAATATAGTATGACGGTCTTTTTTTTTTTTTTTTGAAATGTGACATTCATATTCTTTTAAGATGGAGATATAAAAGAAAAGTTGTCACACATAAACACATAATGAAAGAAACAAATCAAATTAAGGGTCCGTTTGGAAACAAGGAAAATGACTTCTGGAAAATGTTTTCTGGAAAATGAGTCATTTTCCAAAACATTTTCCTTTCCGGTGTTTGGTTGCATTCTGGAAAACTGTTTTTGTGTGTTTGGTTCATTTTCTGGAAAATGAGTAGAATTGTATAATTAAACATTTTAATTATTTTATTTAGAATATTACAACATGTATAATAATATATAATAATATAATATTAATTTTAAATATAATAAAAATAGCTAAGTTTTCAAAAAAAAACTAATAATATATCAAAAATATTATGGTGGTGGTGGTGGTGTAGTGGTGTGGTGTTATTCGTTATATAATAATAATAATCAATAATAATCATAATAATAATAATAATAATAATAATAATATAATAATAATAATTAATTATATAATTGGGGTCGGTATGCAGTAGGTGGGTGGTGCGTGGTATGGTGGTGGTGGTGGTGGTGGTCGGTGTGCGGATGGTATACGGGTCGTCGCGACGCGGTGCATCGGTCCGGTTGGGGCCTCGCGGTAGTCCGGTGTCTGTGTGCACACACTGTGCTGGGCTCACGTCCATGAGATGGCTGTTGGTGGCTGGTGGTGGCCGGCGACGACGATTGGTTGCCGGTCGGTATGAGTGGCTGGCGGCGGCAGTGGTACTGGTGGTAGTGGTGGTGGTTCAGACGGTGGTGTATGCGGTGGTAGGTAGGTGTCGATTGGCGGTCGGTCAATGGTGGCTGGTGGTTAGGTGTAATGGTGGTCGCGCTCGGTGGCGGTGGCGTGGCGGCGGTGGTGTGGTGGTGAGGTGGACGCCGGTGGCAGAGTGGTGTGGGTGGTGGTGGCGGCGGCGAGTGGTTGAACGGTAGATGTCGGTCGGCTGACGGTGCGAGTCGGTTGCGGTGGTATGGTACGGTGGATGGCGACGTGGTTGCGGTGGTATGCGTGGTCGGCTGGTGGCGTGGTATGTGGTGTACTGCAGTGCGGCCCCGACGTGTCTGCGGCTGTTCTGGCTGGTGGTATGGTGGATAGATGGCGGCGACGGTGGTCCTGCGTTGGTGATGGTGGTACGCGTGCGCGGCGACGGTGGTTGCGGTTGGCTCAGCGTGGTAGATGAGGGTGGCGCGCGGCGGCGAACGTGGTGGCTGTCGGGCAGCGGTGGTATGGTTGGTTGGTAGGGGCTGGTAAATGGTGGTGATCGCGGCTGGCGGTGGTATTTGGTCAGATGGCTGGTGTCGGTGGTATGGTGTGATGATGTTTGTGTAAAAGTTGGAAAAATGATTTTCCCCAAAAAAAACGGGAAAGATCGATTTTCCATAAAATATTCCTTCCTTTTCGCATTCGACTTCCACCCCATGATTTCCTTTGAGCGCAGATCATGTACTGTCCAAATGGTAATCAAACACCAAAAACCACGAAGAATGATTGCCCAGAAAGTCAATTTTCGTGTTTACAAACACCCACCTAAGTACAATAATTCTATTTTTAAAATTATTACATTTTACATTCTTACTACAAAGAATACACAGAGTTAAAAAATAATAAAATAAAAATAAGGTTGAAAAATAATAGAACAATACAACAATAAAAACATTGAATCGATTCTATTTTTGTGTACAACTAATTTCAAGTTGTTTATTCATTGTGTTATTTGCGTTGTTCTTGTGCACTTTTTTTTTTTTTTCATTTCTTACCTTCACATTTTTTCTGTCTACCTTAATTTTAACATTAGTCCTTAAAGCTGAAAAATAAAATTTAATTAGTGAGTATAAGTGATACAATAAATAGTTTTATTTGGTGATCCTTTTGTGTTCATACCATTTATAATTTATTTCTTACCACTTTATCTTAATATATACTTTTTGTCAATTCTACACTCACTATATGCTAATCGAGTCAACACACTGGCATACATAGTTCTATATGTAGTTTGCCTATAATATTCTTTGAGAGTCAAGACTGCCACCACCCGAGGTTCGATGTCTGTGATCTTCTCGAACGGGAAGTTAGGCAGAGGTGTCATGCTGAGCACAAATGATTGCATAGTATTTTATAATATACGTTTATATCCTATTTATTTTAAATTCCTTTTTAAAAAAAAAAATTTTAACTTTTTTTGTAAAAATTTTAGTTTTCCATTTGACAAAGTGGATATAATGTATATCCGACCTTATGTGAACAAAATATTTATATTTAATTTATTATGGTATCGAATATTTAAAATCTAATTATAGATATAAACACATTATAAGAAAACTAATTTCATTTGCCGCTTAGAAGGTCTAGTTCTTTTAAAAAACACAAATACCACTATGTTTAATTATTTAATAAAAAAAAATTATGCTAGATATAATACTTCATATATATCCAAAAATTAAAAATTATATTCTAATATTTATCGAGAGGTTCTGTGTTTCTTCTATCTTATTTAATATTTGATCATCTTAATTTTACTAGCTTTATTGTTTTCATACTAGCACACATTATTGTACATCGCATATGTGCTAATTTACAATTAGTAACTAAACTATACACAATAAAATGCCCATCATCCATAATATGGCAGGGATGGGAATGGCATTTGATTTAATCGGTGTTTGTGATGCAACTCTTATGCCATGTTTGGTTCATGGAATAGGTCAGGAATGGAATGAATCTTCCTTATAATAGACCTATTCCATTGTTTGGTTCATAGAAGAGATCGAAAAGTCTTGATGCAAACCCGAGCTCGCGTGCACGGCATGAATGTCGTCCGGAAATTGGCTGGTCTTGGCGGACTAAGTTATACCAAACTTCGGCGGCACTATTTTAATTCAAATTTTTAAACCTGAGTTTAAATCCTACTTAGTGGGTGAGTGTTAACAATTAGTTTTAATACCAATTTAATGACCATGTTGAATGATATCACTCCAACATCCCTATATAAAGAGAGGTATGACAAAATCATTTTTACACAGCACAAAACGAAAGGAATTCCAGTACAGTTTTGCTTCAAAACTTCTGTTTCTACTCTCTTTTTACCCAGCAGTGTTCTAAGCTTTGCTTTGTTTGCCGGGTTCTTTATTTAGGTGCTTAAACAAAGAATCGTGGGAAACCTAGGTTCTTATTTAGGTGCTTAAAACACCGAATCGTGGGAAACCTACGGTACAACGCTCCTAGCCCCTTGATGGATGATGAGCAAATATTTAAGGTGCTTTAAACAAAATCGCTGGGACACTAGGGCTCAGAGCACGGCTCTAGGCACTTGTGGGACCATGTAGGCAATAAGGGTTTTCGGGTTTCTTTGTTTAGGTGCTAAACAAAGAATCGTGGAACTATGTACAGGCTCCCGTGGGAGGTAGCAAATAAGGTTTTAAGGAAAAGAACATTACGTTCAAACTCGTGCTAACCCTTACCCAATTTCTCCACCTCTTTTCCTTCCCAATTTTTCTGTTTTTCCATTTAATAATAATTTTTCTATATAATTATTATTTTGAGATTTTTCAACCATATTCGACCAACATGATAACCATTCTCAGGAGAGCCTTGGTATTAGAGTATTCAATATTTATGGGAATAACTTTATATTACAAATACCACACACACTAATGATGAGAACGAATGTATTGTATTGAATAATGATAATAACAAAAGTGCAGATTACAAATATATATAAAGAGAGAGTCTCATAGAGACTAGGATAGTAAATTATAATCTAACTCAATACATGGAGTCCTAATATATCCCGCTCTCTTCTTCTCTATACTAGTTTCAACATACAATATCAAGTAAAAGAAGGTATTACTTCAAGAAATAAATAACGTAGGAGGGGACTGAGAAAAAAAAAGAAGAAGCATATACTCCGTAAAAGAATAGGATTGTGAATAATTCTCGAGGCAGACACCAAAAAAACAAAATGTAAAATATAAAATATAAAAAATAAAATAAAATATAAATTCTGTGGATAGCTGATGCCCGAACCCGAAGGAGACGAAAAGCCGAATTCTCACCAGTGAGAAGCAGAGAGAGAAAAGCGAAGGAAAAGAGGAGAGAACAGAAGATAATATGGCGGTTGCCAACGCCTGGCACGCACCACACAGTCAACCCAGGCTTCCTTGTCTTCGTCTTCTTCATCATCATCATCATCCTTTCCCTCATCTTCATCTTCACCACGATCATCGTGTTTTTCCGCGGCGAATCCGATTCTTCTTTTTCCCAATGGCAACAATAAATTGTTCCTCAGAGACCGCCTTTACTCGAAGCTCCGCTGTCGATGTAGCAAAGACGACGGTCCGGCCTCTCCTTCTGCTATTATCCCGGCAGCAACAAATAGCTGCTCTTCGATATACTAGTGATTCTGTTCCTCCATGGGATCGATGATAGGAAGGCATTTCTCTGAAATGGAACAAGCTGAGAGCTATGCTTCTGTTCTTAAATCTTTTAATACAGTGAAGTATAGATTTGTCGTGTGTGTGTGTAATAATATACCTGTAGTATTTTCTTTCATAATCATTAATCAGCGCTGTTTATTGTAACTTTTTTGGTCTGTTGTGAAGTTATTGAGTTTGCTGAAATTTTGGAAGTGTTAAGTTTATGAGGTTGTTTATATGCAAGTATTTTTTTTTTCTGTGTTTCGGATTTTTAGTGATTTGTTTGTTTATTGATTGGCTTTTAATCAATCAAATTTAGTCTTAAGATATGAATGCAATATAGATAGAAGCGGCTACTTTTAACAATCAGGTTTTCTGAGGCACTAGTATTGAAACGAACAAAATGAGGGTAGGTGATATGATTTTAGTACATATTGAAAGAAGACAATGAAGGTAGTTCATACTTGATTTTAGTACCTAGTTCTCACAGTTTTTTTTTTTTTTTTTTTTTTTTTTTTTTTTTTTTGTTGTTGTTGTTGTTGATTGTTGTTGATGATTTGTTCTAGAGGTCACTTGCTGATTGCAGAATTCATGATGAGTAGGGATGTAGAAATACAATAGAGCAAATAAAAAGGAAGTTAGTGCATAAACTGTACTTTGCCATCATATTAGATTTGAATGTTTTTAAACTACCACCTATACCAGAAATATCGAAAACAAAGGATAAGAACGGTTTTAACTTTAATTTAGGGGGTAAAATATTTCTACTATCAAGAAGTCAAAGATTGAGTAGATTATCCCTCCAATTGGATGAGCCCAATGGTTACGGCAGGTCTTTGAACCATGGACACCCCTCCGAGGACCACGTGCCCCCTCTCCCCCTACTAAGACTGAAGTGTGTCTAATGTTAGGCAAAGCGAGTACAAAAGATAGAAGAATATAAAACTGTGCAAAGTGTTTGTTATTGGACCTCTGATAGGAGAATGGAAATTGTTCAGTAGGAAGGAATGAAAACTGCAGGAGCCTTGCAGATTTGATCCCTTGCAATGGTACCTCTCGACGGTCACGTCTTTTCTATGTGACACATTTTTTTAGCACTACAGCACTAGGGCCTCTGTGTACCAGCATGGACAGTATAAAGACTGAGAGATTAATATTAAAAGATTTTTCTATTGTAGTACTTGTTGGATGCTTAAGATTGAGAAGTTGGGCAGTCTAAACTGGATATTTTTCAGCAATATCCCTGGCAAAACTTGGAAGAGGGTTCGTCTCATCTCCAGGTCCATCTTCTGTACAGTTCATTTTTAAAGGTGGGCCTCAGGACAAGGAAAACAGAGCACAGTCGAAAACGAAGCGGGTTGAACAGATCAATCTTTCCACAGGTCCATCTTCTGTTATGACTATTTGGAATTTCGAAGCTCCTGAAATGGAGAAAGACATGGGTCTCACTTCGAAAGACATATTCTTCCGAAACTAACTTCTTACTTCCTTACTTCACTGTGACTTAATAATTTTTTTGCCCCTAAAAATATCATTTTACCATTTTTGTACAATGGTTTTAGAAGACATCATTGAGCTTAAACCCAGGAGATATCACACAATCCTCACAAAATAACACTTCCACTATCTTAACTAATCTTGGACTTTGGATCTCAAATATACACAATTATGATCCAATCTCTTCAAAATAAAAGACTTCTTCAAGTAGATTGGGATGAAGTTTTTAAAGTTGACCAAGTATTAGGTACATTATTTGTTAACATAAGAACTAAGGTCATTATGCCTTTGTGCTACCAAGAGTTTTACACTATAATGGTCGGAGAAAGTGCTTCATGTTGCAACCTCTAGTTTAGAATTTGACTGTTACTACATTTAATAATTTTTATGTGCAAGAAGAAAATTTTGGTTACAATCTTTTGGCGTAAAGTGATAAAGTACCCTTGCAATTCGTTTCTTTAACTTGATTAGTAGTTGGAAATTGAACAAGTGAAGATGTAAATGGAAATTTTTTGATATTATTCTGATGCTTGTTACAGTTTCAACTAGAAGATGCGGTAGAAAATGAAGACTTCCTGGAAGCTGCAAAGTTGAAAACAGCCATTGCAGAAGCAACTTCAAAGGATACTATTGCGGAAATTATGTTGCAATTGAAGGTAGATATTCTAGTAAAAAGGGGATAATTATTCTTTGGAATAATTACTGGAAATGATATATCTTTTCCTTCTGCTACTATACAGAATGCAATAGTTGAAGAGCGTTACCATGATGCTTCAAGATTATGCCGAAGCACTGGAAGTGGTCTGGTAATCTACTTATTTTCCCGAAAATTTCATTCTCTATGCCCCTGCTAGTCTCCAAGTGGGATCCATTCCCTATACTCTTAAAGCTTTATATTCAAAATTTGAATCTACAGCATGTTAATATGTGTTATGACAATAAATTTGTGTGTGTGTGTGTAACTTGATAATTTTTTTCTTTTACTATGATAGCCACTGTATTCTAAAATATACAACCTTTCTTGCATTATCTTGTGGGTAAATTGGTCAATGAGAGTTTCAGAATCTTATAGGGACAGCACTACTCCCTCTGTCCCATTATTTTTGCCAACTTATGCTTTGGGACAAAATTTTATGGACAACAATTTTTTGTGAGTAGTATATAGTATGAGTACAATGCTCACTAAAGCAGGCCATTGGCCCTTTGTCTTTTGTAAATTGTAATTGAGAAGGGCATTATAGAAAAATGTTAGTACAAAATAGTAAATTTTCTAAGAAGACAATGTTAATAGAATAATAGGACATACCAAAATTGAAGTGTTATAAAAATATGGGATATAGCAAGTATATAAAAGCATAATTTAGGTTACACACTCTCAAGTGTGGTATGAATCTAGAAGCTGAATTTGTCAAAGTATGAATGGAAGGATACGTGGACATGGCTAGAAGAGTGGCTATGGGTACTTGGACATGATGACAAAGATGCGGTTATTAATCAACAGTTAATGAGTTAATCAACAGTTAATGAGTAGTAGTGTAGTGGAGCTACCTTGTACCGAAGAGTTATCCTAATTTTAATAATGTATTGTACTAACTTCTATTTTTATTAAGTTTTCAAAATTTGAAAGAGTAGTTGATATCATAATTAGAGTTGCTGATCAACAAATTCAATGAAAATCATATTTTTACCAGAAAATTATGGCAAAAAGAAGCACCCAAGTCAATTATTGTCCCTTGGACTTCAGGAGTGATGTCTTCTTTAATAGCTTACTTGTTTGCATGTTGCAATATTAGCTCTCTGGCTTAGGTTCCCATACATTTGTGAGTTGAAAATAAAAAAAGAAATGGAAACACCCTTCTGGCCTTAAATCCTTATTCTTGCTGCAGGTTGGTTGGTGGGTTGGCTATTCAAAGGATTCTGGTGATCTATTTGGTAGATTAGTACGTATAACTCCTGGGATGGGCAGGTTTATTGGCAGGACTTATACCCAAGGTAATAATGAGAGAACCGAAATAGAGACTGTAATCTTTCTTTCATTTCTGGAAATACAATAACAGACGTAGTGCTGGTTAATTGCAGGCAGTTGGTCAAGCTTCTCCTGGAACACCACTGTTTGAGATTTATGTTGTCAAAGAAGCTAACAATTCTTACAACATGCAGGTGATGTAAAAGCAACACCACTGTTGAGATATTCACCTTCCGTTTTTCTATTGCTGCTTCTCATTGACCTTCTTTTCAGGTGGTATTCTTGAAACGAACCAAACCAACTAAAGCTAATTCAACTTCATCTGACTCAAAATCAGTGAGACCTTCGACTGCTGAACTTGAGAATGCATCTGTGATTGATGTTAAGGTCAATGAAGATGAAACAGAAAGAAGCAAAGGTAAAAGCATGGATGTTGAGGAAGCTGCCGAGGAGGGAATAAAAAGTGTGATAAATTTTCTTAAAGATAAAATCCCTGATTTAAAAGTGAAAGTTATGAAACTTAATGTTTCCGAAGAAGTAATAGAGGATGGTGATTCTGTGAGGCAAGTAGTGGATGATGACAGTGAAAACAGTAAAGAAGACAATATGGTACTATTTCCGGTGAATACAGTGAGGATGAAGGGCTGAAACTAGTGATCTTGACGACAACCATCATGATCAAATTTCTGTGGGAGGAGAGAGCAGCACAGCTGAAGAGAAAAGAGTCAAGATATGAAACTTTTTGTTGGCGGGGTTTTACATAATAAAGAAGATAATCCAACAAAAGATGAATTATTCGCATACAGGCGGAAATTAAGGATTTGGCAAAGGATTCTTTTGTGTTTCACCTTCCAAAGACATATCAAGATCACGATAGCGTAGAAAATTCGGAATCTGCAGTTGGTGTGGCAGCTATAGCAGCCCAAAGTGTTTCAGAACTTATGCCTCCTGATGTGGCTAAGGTTTTTCTAAGTTCTGATAAAGTTTCCTCAAAGGTTATCTATCCAGTCCCTAAATTTTGCTTGCCACTGTTTATAAATATGGCTTTAAGATTTAATGCAAAAAATCAGAGAAGAGGTGGGGAGGATAGGGGTATGTTTTTTTTTTTTTTTTTTTTTTTTTGGCACTCTTACTCTTTGGACGCTTTGTACCTGGTTTAAAGGGAAAGGTTGGATAATAATAATGATTAGATTGCACCTATAAAAATAATATAACTTTTATATGAAGCAAATCAAACAAAAGAAATAGTTTGTAATTTGTATCCAAAGCATGACCTTTGCCTATTTATTAATTTTTCTAAGCTACAACATTTGCAGATCTCAAAAAATGTGAGAGAAATACTAAAGCTTGTTGTTAGTCAGGCGAAGAAGCGGGATAAATTATCTGAATACACAAATTTTACCAGGATTTCCACTTCTGGCAGTGATTTAGATCCTTTTGATGGTCAGCATTTTCTTTCCTCGATTCCTTCATTCATGTGTACACACATAAAGACAGACCATATGCCTTAACTCATACACTTGTATTTACAAATTTGCACACAACTCTTACTATCAAAAGCTTTGCTGTTAATTACTTTTGAAATTTATTGAGGATTTAACTTGTTTCTTGGTTGGTTTAGGCCTATATGTAGGTGCATTTGGACCTTATGGTACTGAGGTTGTGCAATTAAAGCGTAAATATGGGAACTGGAATGTTCGCGATGAAGAGAAATCCTCTGGTATGGAGTTCTTTGAGTATGTTGAAGCAGTAAAACTGACAGGCGATATGAACGTTCCAGCTGGCCAGGTTCACTAAAATTGTAGTTAGTGGTGAATGTTTCATGTTTGTCTACTGGATGATAATAAAGGAATTTGGTTTATCAGGTGACATTCCGTGCTAAAATCGGAAAAGGAAATCGATTTACTAACAAAGGGATGTATCCAGATGAGCTGGGAGTGGTAAATACTTTTCACTCTAATATAATCTTTCCTGTGCTTGTTTAGTATATCGAAGGTTACTGTTTATGTCTGTGTGTGGTTTTGCAGTGTGCTGCTATCCCTTAGATAAGGTCCTTCTCTCTTCAACTCTTAAGAAATAACTGTACAAACTAGAATAGTAAGCAAGATAGTGGATGAAAGGATAAAAAGCCTTCCTTTGGTGGCTTTTATGGTTTTGGATAAGGGTCAAATACACCCCACCCCTCTACTTGTAGTGAAAATGATGTTTGGCCATGAAATTTAAACCGTCTGCAATTGAACCATTTAACACTCCAAAATTGTGCAATCAAGCTAATTAGGTGGTCACCCCTAGTAAACTACTGGTGGTTTGGTGATCATAATTTTTTAGTGAAAAATCGTAGCCGATTATTTAAGGTGTGGAGAAGAAGAGCTGGTGTCTGCCTTTCAAAGTTCAGTCGCTGCTTGAATTTTGGGCCACAAAGGCTCCCTCACCTTCATCACCCACTAAAAGAGAGCTTTGTCTAAGATGCACTTATTCATCTTATACCTGAGAAAAAGCTCTCTTGTCTCAAATCTGACATGTAGGGAGCTCTTTGGCTCCGTTTCATATTTGAGACAAAGCTTCATACAGATCTGTACATAGAGCACGGGATGGAGGTGGTCAACAGCTGCCAAAGATGAAGAATAGTAGTATAGAGTAGTATTAAAAAAGATCATATTATTATTACTTTTAATCTACATCAGTGTCACATCAGCACCACATAGGAAAAAAAATCCATGTATGACTTATTGGCAATGACCAAAAAAGTAGCCTGCTAATTATCTCAATCGTATGAATTTTAGCACTAAAGTGGTACAATTACACGCTTTCAATTTGGTGGCCCAATTAGATTTTCACTATGGGTAGATGGGCCTATTTGACCTCTATTCTTTTATTCTTTTAAATTTGTTGGGTTCTCCTAAGTCCTATTTGTGGAGAAAGGAAGTGCATTTCTTAAAGCTGTGAATATTACTGTTACACTAAATTCTTTGCACTAGACTGAATCCTTCAAATCTCAGAGCTGCATCTTGGAGAGTTAAACTAAATTCTTTGCTCTTGTTATAATAATTCTGAAACAAGACTGATACTGCAACATCTGAATTTCTTGGAGACTTGTTAAGTCAGTGTAGTGTATGTTTGAGTTTCATTCTTAAGGTTCCATTGGGTCAACAAAGGATTGCGTGTGTGTATTAGGAAAGGTCAATGAATTGAATGTTTGCATAACTTCCACAATATAGAACTTCTGTTTGGAGCCAACTGACAAATGAATTTGTAGAAGTTGTTTAGCTATACCTGGCTGTAGAAGTTGATGGACAATAGGCATTGAAAATATACTAGGGGTGTTTGGTAAATGGTTGTTAGTTGATTTGGTTAGTGGGTTTAACTAGTTGATAACATTAGCTGATTGTAGAAAAGTGTTTGGTAAATTATCTGTTAGCTGTTAGCTGATTACATACAAATGACTTTCTCAAAAAGCTAATCGAAAAAGCTACTCTGAGTAACTTTTTTAGTTTTAGCATTTTGGAACAAAAAATTGTTACAAAAAGCTAATTAATCAAACACTCATATTGATTGTATAACCAAGTCAAACAACTAATAGTGGCCAAATAAGCCAAAATTGACTGATAGACTAACTATTTTACCAAACAGGGCCACAGTTTTGAATTGCCTTACATATTTCAAGTGTGTCCCTTTTGCCTTTGAATTTGTAGGTTGCAAGCTACAAAGGTCAAGGGAGAATAGCAGAATATGGGTTCAAAAATCCCAAGTGGGTTGAGGGTGAGTTGCTTCAACTCAATGGCAAGGTAATCTAAGAACCTAGAATATGATTTCGGTGTTATTGAAGTTGCATGTTAAATGAACCGCAATTATTAAACTTGGCATAGGGTGTCGGGCCACATATCAAAGGTGCAGACCTTGGGTTTCTCTATGTCATTCCGGAGCACAGCTTTCTTGTGCTCTTCAGTCGTTTGAAGTTACCGGAGTAGGGTCGTGAGATGGAGATATAATGTTAAGCAAAACTAACCCTAAATACTACTGTCTCTGGAGTTGTATTATGGGTGGCATGCATGCAGTTTTGATTCCACTTCTTGCGGCAAGACTTGGAGAAGAAGATCGGAAGAGTCTTTTACTCTATATATGCTATCTTTGTTTGTTTTTGGTTGAAGTTTAAAGGTGTATTTTATCAACGACAACCTCAATCTACCATGTAGGTAACCTTGTAACATTTGCAGCTCTTGGAGGTATAACCAGCTTGTATGTGCAACAATAAATCCAATTTTGTATGAATAATTTTACTACAATAAATAGGTCTTTGCCATCACAATTAATGCCAAATAGGATAATGCTACGGGGATTAAAGCTTCATTTATTTATTTATTTGGAAGCAATATGTTTTTGTTTTTATTTTGGGTATACTTTTACATAATTGACTTGTAGTGCGCTGAAAATTTTTGAAGGGGAATATAACATTTTCCTTTTAAAAATTGCTTTGTTCACTATTTAAAGAAATATTGTTTGAAGTTTTTTTAATTAAAAAAAGAATTAATTGTAATTTGTTACTCTAAATTTGAATGTAATCTCATTGTGTTATCCTTTGAAGTTTGAATGTTGTATTGTATTATTGCAAACACTCAATTGTTATGTCACATCTAATTAGATGTGTCATAATATACAGTACGTTACTTCATTTTCTTTAGTACTCTCCTGTTTCAAAATAGATATATTAGTTATGTTTGACAGTTTTTTAGAAAATAACTGAGATATTATTATTGTTTTTAAATTTTACCTTTCACTTTTCTACTTTTAAATCAAACAACCAAGCAAAAGTTAAAAAATTATCTAAAAAGACAAAAAGGAAGAACTGGAAAAAAAAATTAGTATTAAATTAAAAAACTTGAACTAAAATCCATGTAATTCTTTCATATATACTCTTGATAGGGAATACTATCCAGCTTCGGTACTTGTACCTATCGCATACATGCTCAGTATATGGACGGAACGTCGAAAGAAATTGTTTCCGAACATTTACCGACCTTGTATAGAGGATCGAGCGGGGGCTTAGTTAGCAGCAGCAGTTTCCCGCCTCGGGATCGCTCCGATCATTTTAGGTTGGGACGAATCCACCGACCTTCTTCACTTAGAGCCTTGAGCCTCATTTCTTTAGTCAAACTCGATTTAGGCAAGAACGAGGGCATCAAGAACCTTGATACATGTGGAGGAATTAGCGAAGCCTCTGACCTGCCCTGTATGTGTATGGGTAACACATGTCGCACATGCCGAGCTTCCGGCATGTGTTCCCTAACTCTCCTATAAATACTGCATTAAATGCGAGAGGGAAGGACTTTTGGTTGACTCTACACTATTATTATATGTTCGGGACCTTTTGAGTTTTGACTCACTGTCACTTAATCCCGAGCTCAATCCCTTACATTAACAAATCAACGAACTAATACGCAACTATAAGGACAATCATATTATCCGGATCGATATACGTACACCCAATAGTATTTACACTATCAACTCTAACTTGTTGCGGTTTGCCTAATTGTTTTAGTAGTTTGCACTAGTATTTTACTAACAAGACCCCACTTAGTGTGCTATAATCAACTCTTGCTCTTAAAGATGATAAATGAAACCCTATTATAAAAGAGTATATTAGGAAATACGAAAAAGATAATATTACTAGAGGATTCTTCTTAGTAACATGGTCCATAAATTACTTGATTTATATGTTTTATTACATATGCCAAAACTATTTGGGAAATTAACTCTACAAAAGAAACACTATTAGAAATTATTCCGACCACCTGAAAGTGATCTTAAATCAAGTTGAAAGCAAAAAGTGGTCGGAAATAGCAACAAGAGTTTTTCCGGATACCAAAAGTGATCGGAACAAGGCTTTCAACTTGATTTAAGATCACTTTCAGGTGGTCGGAAATTTCAGAATTTCCAGTAGTAAATATGGACTTGATAATGCAAGAAAGCACAAATATCACGGCTGGAAATTATGAAATTTCCGACCACCTGAAAGTGATTTTAAATCAAGTTGAAAGCAAAAAGTGGTCGGAAATAGCAACAAAGGTTTTTTCGGATACTAAAAGTGGTCAGAACAAGGCTTTCGACTTGATTTAAGATCACTTTCAGATGGTCGAAAATTTCATAATTTTCAATAGTGATATGCCGCAGGTAATTAGCTTGACTTTAGTGTAGTTGATACAAAGCCAATCATAATTAAATCCATAAATATGAAAATTAACTTAGTGATATATGTGCTTGCTTGTCAAAGGTATGAAAATCTATCATGTCTTCCAAACAAATATTCTTATTAAGAAGTTGTCTAAGTCATAGGTTCAACTATCGCATGCGACTCAATCACAAGTACGTAGCATGATATATAATACATTGGAGGAATTCCGGCCACGGTTGAAAATTATGGAATTTCCGACCACCTGAAAGTGATCTTAAATCAAGTCGAAAGTCTTGTTCCGACCATTTTTGGTATTCGAAAAAACCTTTGTTGCTATTTCTGACCACTTTTTGTTTTCGACTTGATTAAGATCACTTTCAATGATCAGAAATTCTGTAATTTCTAGCCGTGAACAGTTCTGAGGGTGTTTGAAAAAAGATAAAATTATCAAGTTAACCTCTCAGAACTCTAACTTTGAATAATGTGTTATTTAGAAGGTTTTATATAATATTATGAGCTAGCTAGGATAAAATTAATTTTTGGACCTAAAAACTTATTCTAATCCAAAATGAGGATTTTGTTAGGAGTGATTATTTGAATAATGGTCTGTTTATTCTTGAAACTATTTTGTTGAATTGAAAAATGAAAAAACTCGTAATTTTATCTATTTTATTGAGTCAATAAATTTGTGGCATTATAGAATAGGACACATGATTTTCAATTCACTAAAACAATTAAAATACATGGATTTCGTGCTTAGTCTACAGAAACATGGTTTAAACGAATGTGAAATAGTGTAGAAGTTAAACATGTTCGAAAATCGCTTAAAATAGTAATTAAAATGTCTTTTTGAGAAATGTTAATTAAGTTATTTAGATTAAAATCAACATTTACTTAGGAAATTTTAAGAATACAAAAAGTTGAGAGGTGGAAAACAATGGTACATCACCTTTATAAGTCGTTTTTCATGGTTTAGTGAAATCTCTCTCAAGGTCTAAAGATGAAGTGGAACGTAATAAAAGTTCCTTATTTTAAAATAATATAGAAAATCAATTAAGTCGTAAAATTAAATCAAAAGACTTAGCTCTTATCGTGATAAAAGATGTAAAATAAACTCACATAAAATATTTGTGAAATTATAGGTATAATTCATGAAACCTACCTATACTCCTTACACATTCAACAAAATGAATAGCAAAAAAAAAAAAAAAAAAATTAAACTTAAAGATATGATGGGCATGATGTTGATGATGAGTTTATATTTGCCCAACAATTTGTCTGGAACGATTATTTTCTTCATATACATTCTTAATCAAGTCTTACATATATAAAACGCTAGACAAAATTTTATTTGAACTTTGAAATGGTTATACTCTAACATAACCATTGATTTTATAAATACTATAACATAAAAGTTTGTAATAATTATAAAATTGATTTTTTGTTTTACTAAAATCCTTAGTTATTGATAACGCTAAATGATTGTAATACGTTCTCACTTTTTCACACTACCATAGAAGGTATAACCATGTCAACATCTTTAATTCATTATATTATTAATACTTTACCGTCATTAAAAGCGATAATATATTATTAAAAATGTAAGATAAAAAAAAAAGGATATGATAAATATCCATTGAGTGTGCTTGTTAGTGACCTTTGAGAGCATTTGGTATCGGCTGAACACAAGTTTAACTCGCTTTTCTTAAATTAAATATGTTAATAGAAGAGAAAGATTATTTATATGAATTCTGAGAATGTTATATTAACATAGGTATATATATATATTAGCATTTCGCCTATGGGCGCTCTCCAGTTTATCGCTTAGTTCATAGTACCTATAGACTTTCGACATATTCAGTAACACTCTGTTCGCATCACTGGTGCGTACTTTAGTGCTCGTTCGCATAATCGCATTATGGGCCCACGTACACTTTCGGCAACTTGGAGCTATAATATATATAAGGCGAGGTTCAGGTGCGGCGTGTCCCCTTAGGTGCGGCGGTGGCGGCGTCACATAGTTCAACAATATCACATGTTAACGTTAGGCCAAACATACACCATCTTTCAGAGAAGCTACTAATAGAGCCTGCATCACCAAACACACCATTAAGGTGATAGTAAAACACCATAGATAGGTCAGTCGCTCTCTGCTAAATACACCATTGGGGTGGTGGTGTATTTGTTTGTTGTGCTCTGAATGGTGTTTATTTTTGTTGAGTTTTGGCTAGAATCGTATGTGTGTTGCTGATGGTCTTTTATTCCACATCTTCATTGGAGTGTTTGTTTTTATTACACGATTGGTGCGATGTTGATTAACATTGTGTGTGGTGTATTCTGTAAACCCGCCAGCACTCCGCGTCCAGCATCGGAAGTGTCTCGCGCGACAGGAACATATATAATTCTATATTATATATATATATGGGGCCTACTTCTATAGTATATTATTATATATATATATATTTATATAATATATATATATATATATACTGATATATATAATTATATTATATTAATATATATATATATATCAATAGCTTCATAGATTAATTAGATTAAAGTATATACTTTTTCTTGCTATGTTGTGAAAAATGATATATACAAACAAAATTACAAAAAGTTAGGGCACATTTACTACGTTTTAAAGTTTTTTATTCTTTATTTTCTATTTCTTAATTTATAATAACATATTACTAACACCAATTTTTCAAAATCAATTTTTTTGGAAAATCAAATTTTTATAGACCATAACATTATTAAATTATTCACAAATTCAAAATTTTGACTAGGACAATGCTAGATGTCCTTACGTTACTGCTCATAACATATCAGTTCCTGATGTGGCAAGTTTATAAGTTGACTATTTAAATAAAAAAAGGTAAGAAGAGAAAAAACAAGCCCTATTAAAACTTGTCACATCAGGGTGTGGCAAATTTGTGAGTGATATTTTGTAGGATAAATGTATTTTTCTTTTTTGAGTGATATGTAAAACCCGATATTTTTGAATATATATGTTTTTTGATTGGATATATAATTTTTTTCTTTTTATGTTTAATTTTGAATTTTAACGTATTTTATTCAAAAAAAATTTATATTGCAGATATAACGTAATTAAATATCTAACCAATAAACAATCAAGTTTATCAAAAATATATTTGAGTGCTAAATACATTATTTTATATACTAATTTAAAAAAAATTGCACAAAAGGATTTAGCTAAAAGTTAATGGATCTCCTAGGCATTCCAGACCCAACATCCAATCGCATCGTGCCCATGTGAAGCTATAAATTTTGGAATTAAGAAAGGGTAGTGTACTAACATTAGGGTTAGATCTCTAATCTAGGGTTTAGTATCAACATATAATCGCTACATTAAAAAAAAATTATTTAACTGTTATGCGGATATTACATTAACATAAGAATTAAATTATATTATTAATTAATTAAAAATATCTAAATAATCTAAAACATAAAAGCTTCATCCAGGGTATAACCCTTGGTTTATCTCCATTTTTTTTGTTAAATTTCTTTGTACTTATACTTAAAAGTTGAGTTATAAGATTTTTTTGAACAAAATAATCCTTGCAGTTATACTCTGTTATCTTTCTACATTATTATTACCATGTACATGCATACATAATATTTCTTCTTACATCCTTACCATGGTAAGTTTGATTATTTAGGTTTTAATTAAACTTACAATAGTTATATTTAAATAATTTATCATTTTCTATAAATTTTTACCTAAAAATATTAATATGATTATACATTTAAAATAACACACACACACACACACACATTATTTGTAAAATTAATATAACTAAGGATTTTAATATTTAGTTTTAATATTGGGCATAATATTTTTGTGCATCACGTATATAATTAAGTTAGTTAATATGACACAATTATTACGAAGACTTGATACAAGTAAAAATTAGTTGTATTTAAATTTTGTAAGTCTATATTGTTTAGAGCAACTTATGTAGAGTTTTTTTGAGGAGGTTTTTTGCTGGAGGCGGAAGAGAGAAATTATGAGGGTCCTTGCTTAAGATACTTACTTTTTTGTCTCCTAAATTGAACCCGCAAAAAAAAAAAAAAAAGGAATAAAGAAAAAAAGAAATTTACCCTGAAAGCGTGCCGCCGCTGCACAACAGCATCCAACGTGACACGTGCACTCCATGTCACATAGGATGCGTTAAACAATAGTTTTTTTTTTTTTTTTGAAAACTTATTTTCTTTTTCTTTTTAAAATTAATTTTCTCTCTCTCATTAAAATTTGGTTGTTTAAGAATACAAAATACGGAGTAATAAAATTTGGAATATGATTCATCTCGTCACGCCTAACGCCTAACGCCTAACGCCAATAGAGTTTGGACGGCTAGAGTTAGATAAGGCGCTTACAAGTTACGACCTTGTTGCACAAAAAAAAAAAACCGAGTAATAAAATTTGGAATATGTTTCCTTTAATTTTTTTTATTTATGTCGATACGACGTCGTAAAAGTGGAGCTGGACGCACGCAAGGAATCACTCCAAATTTACCTCACGTAAAAATTCACACAGAATTCAAGTCGAGCTGAAATCAAATGCACTATGATTCATAATAATTTTATGAGCCTAGCAAATCATGACTAGCCACGTCATCCCAATATTTTGTTCTACCACGTGTCGTGGTGCTATTAGTGTTCGTAGCAAATGACTGTAATCCCACTCATAGCTGGAAATTTCTCAGCCCTAGTTCAAACTTGAAAACTCGAATATGTATAGCCTCGTCTTCTCTTCATAGGCTCCCACCACTGCCGAGAAAGTTCACCGGTGGAAATCTCCGGCGAAATTAGTCGCAAAATGGAGAAGGAAATTCCGAGCCCCAATTCGAATTTAGCTCACCATTACAACCAGAAGAAGCTCGGGAAGCAAGCAGCCACATATCCATGTCCGACACCGAGTCACAAGTTAGTCAAATCGACTCCTTCCATTCGCCTCTCCGGTCCGACTCACCTCTCCGCTCCGACGAGCCATTTCCGGACCCAAACCCCAAGTCTCCGCTGCCCCTGCTCTAAGGCGGTTGTTGCAGCAGATAAGCCCTCCTCTCCCCTCTATTCGCCGCGGAAGCCGTCGCAGTCGGAGCACCTCAGGGCGCCTCACACTCCCCCACCGCCGCCTGCCGTGGACAAGTCTCCGCCGAAGGTGTACTACAATCGGGCTGCCGGAGAGCCCGCGGCCACGAAGGTGGGGCGTTCGGCATCGTGGGGACTTGGAGGATGGTGAGCGTTGGGCCAGGGCGTCGGTTCTCCGCCCTTCGAGGACGGCGGTGGCGGTTACTAAGGCAGCGTTAGGGTTTAGGGTTTGTGAGGTGATTTTCTGCTTGATTTCCTTCTCGGTTATGGCTTGCTGATAAAACTCAAGGCTGGAGTGGAGACTCCTGGGATCGATACAAAGAATACAGGTTTAAATCTTATATTCCCATCCAATTCTTCTTCTTCTTCAATGGAAATTTATGATCACGAATTAAAAGGATCTTAATCTTATTTAAATGATGGACTAATCTGCTTGTAAAGACTGATCTACAATCTTATAAGTTTGAGATTAAGCTCTTTGATTATGGCAAGCAATGGATACTAGGTTGATACTTTGTTTCAAATTGTGTGAATACTTAATTTAGATATTGAAGCATTAGACTCAAAATTTGTGTGCCCCTGTAATTCCAATATAATTCTATGCCAATTTTATGGGGCTTCGTTTGCCTATATTGCATTCACCTTGATTGCGATTATGTAGTTGAATTTGATCAGGGGTATGTAGAAACATTGGCAGGAATACAATCTTAATGGGTTGATAATGACATCTTCACTGTATACCTTCCAATGATACAGGGCATAATTTCGTGGTCTATTATCTCTATTGCATCATGCACTAATGTCTTTTGCTAATGTGGCTATCCGTTTTCTTGTGTTTCTCATTGAGTTAATTACCATATGTGGTCCTCCGATTGTAGTGGTTTTGCCACGTTTTTAGTCTTAAATTTTCAAATTGACCACCCGTGGTCGTCCTTTAACTTTCAAATTGTTACCATTCGTGGTCAAGTAACCACCCATGGTCCTTCAAGTTTTAAAAGTTAACCAGTCCTAATCTTCCTAGAAGTACCACCACTGGTTAAAATTTGACAGTTGAAGGACCTATGGACGGTTAACTTGAAAGTTTAGGACTAAACGTGTCAAAACTAATATACTGAAGACCCTAGATGGTATTAACTCTTTTCTCATTAGACTTGCTACCATACTTCTTAGAGTGTTGATACGAATCTTTTTGTAATCTAATTCTTGATTGCTTTTTCTTTCTTGTGTTTAATCTCCCTACACTTGGTTTAATTTTCTCGGCATTCTTTAGTAACATTGAATCTCATGGTTGGCACAGGTATTGTTTAGCAATGAATGTTATTGGATTTGTATATGCTGGATTTCAAGCCTTTGATTTATCCTACTATTTGGCCACTGAGAAACACTTCATCTCTCACCACCTGCGTCGTCATTTTGATTTTGCCATGGATCAGGCAAGTTTGCTTTATCAAAACATCTGTATCTCTATCTATCTCTCCCAAAAGACATGATTTTTGTTCTGGTTAACTTATAAGTCTAAGTGTTTTCCTTACTAGTACCTAGGGTAAGAAGTACATGAAATGAAAGATTTTTCCCCTCGGTCACCTAATTTAGTTACTGGTTAGGAGAAACAATATAATAGATGTTTATTAAAGTTGGCAATTCTCCAAAGCATTTTCTGTAATTTGAAATTGATGTCCCACTTAGGAGTTTGTTTTCTTCCATAAGCATTGATAATTTGATATAGTTATCTTTTCTGTCTTGACTATTTCATCAAGTGACTAGAAGTATCGAGCACAAGTGCTATTATTTACTTTCCCTGTTCATTTTGTTATTGTGCTTGTATTTGAGTTTCTTTACCCATGTTATTGCAACATTCTTCACGGGGAATGCTGTGAATCATAAACCACCATCTAAAACCTTTCTTAGACTTGCTTTCTTTCAACTTTCCAATTTAGAAGAATGTCTTAGAGCTAATAAACTCATAATTGGAAAAGAATGTCTTTGAGAACAATAGTGTTTTAAGATAAACTTTATTGTTATGTGCACTTTAGTATAACGATACAACTCCTTGAGGGCAGTATTTTGACACTATATTATGTTGGATCTCAGCACTGCACTATGTTTACTTCCTAGTAACCCACCCATCTAGTTCTTTGGTTATCTGGTTGTCATATCCTTCTTAAAACCAATTATGAGTTTATTAGCTCGGCCCTCCAAGCCGCAGTCCCAACATACTAGATATCATATAACCGGTTTGTTTCTTTGTGTACAAAAGTTGTGAGATCTGCAGAAACTAACTGCATATGCTATGACCGAACATGCAGATTTTGGCATATCTTTTGATGTCGGCATCATCTTCTTCTGCAACAAGGGTAGATGATTGGGTATCCAACTGGGGGAGTGATGAGTTCACAGAAATGGCGACTGCATCCATCGCCATGTCCTTCCTAGCTTTTCTTGCCTTCGCCTTGAGCTCTCTTGTATCTGGTTACAATCTCTGCAACCGCACAGCTTGATCCTTCAGTCTGCCAGCATCAATGTTCAATATATTTGCACTTTTATTTTTCTTTTCTTGTTTCTATGGTTTTTTTTTTTAAATCGCTGCATAAAGTTCATCTATAGTAAATCCCTTCCCCAGAGCTGTACAGCTATAGTGATAGATTAAAGCATAATAAAAATAAATGTAATATATAAAAGCTCCAATCAAAATCATGCTTATATACATTGTTACGTTTAAATTTGTGTCATCTATTGTATTTGGTTAAGTAATCAATAGTCTCTATACTATAAAATGCTTAGATTAAGTAACTTATTCTAATATAGTCTCTGCACTATTAACAATAGAATAGTAATTAAATAAAATCAAAATGTTCAGATTAAACAAACTTATTCGTATTTTAAATCAAATCTAATAAGCTAGCTAACAAATTGAAATATTTATTAAAATATTAATATAAAAAAAAAAAGAAAAAAAAAAAAACTAAGTTATATATTTACCTCGACTTTAACGGTGTACACTAATGGAGAACCACAGGTCCGTGGGAAGGGTTATATGTCTATCGTTTTGATAATTGAGGGACAACATTTACATCACTCATAATTCAGAGGTGACATTGATAATTGACATATTATAGAGGGTATTTTTTACAATTTTTACAATTTTAAATGAATCATGATGCACCACTTCATTATGCAACAAACATGGACACTTGGAACAACCAATCTTTGTTTGGGCTAAATTAAAAGAAGATTATTGTGTAAGTATCTTGTGCTTGGGAGAACTATATCCACCGTGACAATACCCTTTCACACAAATCTCACCTTAAAATACTCTCCATCATATAATTTTCCCTGATTAAAATATGAGTAGGTCCAATCTTGTTATTACCATCAACCCAGGGTCTACTTTGGCTTTATGACACTTGGGTAA
>VALG01011472.1:5000-20178 GCA_009835305.1 Ipomoea purpurea
GATAGACTGGAAGCTATTAACAGGGATAGAAAACTTTTTTTGGTGTCCCTCTACTTCTGCATATGGGGTGAAGCTGGCAAATGTTCGTTTTCTACCGGAGTGCTTTGCTACATATTCCACCATGTAATGTGTGACGCTGTTTGTGTAGCTTTTGCTCTTGGAATGTTTGATTTTATTTTATTTTGTATTTGATGAAATGTCTAGAAACATCTTCCAACTCCAGACTATTTATCTTGTAAGGGATGTCTTTGATTGTACAGGATAACTTCAGGTTTTTAATGGAATAACAATGTTCTTTTGTCTTCTTGCTAAAAGCACTTGGCTTTTTGATAGTTATAACTATCTCCACAACCCCCAAAATCTTAACTTTTGAATTACTCTTTAATCTGCAGAACTGTTAGGATGTATCATGGTGTTAAATCTGAAATTGATAGTCTTAATAGAATTGATATGGGTCATCTTAAAATATGAGAAACATAGATGAACACAATCTCAGCTCCATATTGTTGAGTTTCATTAAAATATTAAAAAAAGAGGATTTATGGAATTGCTATCCAGGCATGGAAGCTGGTGAAATAACATTCATGTATTTGCAAGGGCGGGGTGTTTAATTAGTTTATTTGAAGTGCATGCATTTGAAACATTTTAAACCTTCTATTGTTTCATAGGTCGGAGTCATATTCTGTGTTTTTTAATCAAGTGTTTTCTAAGACTTTCTAAGCTGGCTTGTCTGGTGCAGATGGCTAGGGAATTAGATGCTATATTGATCATGGAGAAGCTTATCTGCTGCAAGTTGTACTGGTGTAAATGATTCTGTTTCGTTCCTGGAGCACAATTATCTGTCCCATATATGAAACAGTGAAAAAAGTGAGTAAATCTTTTACTATTTTAGTTGACTTTCAATTTTTTTTTTTCTTGTATTTCTGATTTGAGCATAAAATAAAGTAACCAGTTTAATAGGAATATATTAATATATGACACCCACAAACATGAAGCCTTTCTGCTCTCTTGTTGTGCTACTTGTATCATTTGTAGGTGAGTTCCTCTCAAACCAAGTGGAAAAGTGCCACATCTTTGAAGCCATTAATGCTAGAGGGTCAACGGATGGGTTAGCTCGAAGTCCAGTCCAGGCCCGGTCCGTTTGGGCTGGACTGGTCCGGTCCATTGCTACAATGGGCGGAATAGGCTAGCCTGTTTTATACTACGGGACAGGGCCGGACTTTAATTTTTGGTCCATGGACCGGCCTGGCCCGGCCCATTGGTCCGTACATTTTTAAAAAATACAATATACATATATACTCTATATAATAGAGCAATGACTTATGAGATTATCATATTAGAAACTGTGATATTGATTTTATGCCTATTAAATTCTTATGTATTTACTATTTAGCTAGTTAATTGTCTAACTAGCATACTAAGTAGTAATTACTACCTTAAAATATTTTGAAGTTGTAAAATTTTATTTGTTTCAAATTGGAAAAATTACTCTTACTACTTAGTAGTTTGTAGTTACAAATTTGTAAACTTATTCTTATTAATGGTATTAAATTATTATTATTGATTTCTTTATTTCCTTGTAACAATTCTTAAGTTAAATAGTTGAAAATAAATATGTGAACTTGTAAAATTAATTTAGAAGGAATACATAACTTAAATTAGTTGATTATAATTTTAATATTTTTTTATTTTTTATTTTTAGGGCTATGGACTGGGCAGGACTTTAATTTTAATTTTTGGACCGGACTTGGACTGGTCCAAAAAATAAATGGGCCAATGGCGGGCTGGACCGGTCCGGTCCGGTCCAAGCCCGCCCGTTTGATACCTCTACTTAATGCCCTTGAATTGTAAGAACAAATTTTAGTATTGGTGTGAGTCTGTGACTGTTCCAGATATGGTTTGAAAAACATAGCTAATTAAGTTGTAAGCACATTTCCTGTAGAATGCTAGAGTGGATAAATGGAGTTTATAGTTGATTGCTTGTTGCCAAGACTTGATCATCCTGAACCTAGCGATAGTTATCTGGGTACGCTTATAGCATTATTTAGGTTATTATTCTTCATATTCTTGTTGGCTAGATTAATCAATTGATGCCCCATAGCATGTAAGCTGCTTTGATTAGTTGGGGTGTATAACTTGTATTTGACTATCAAAGACATTTCCCCTTTGGTCTGTTAATCTTTTGTTGCTAGTTGCTACTGGCTCTTGGCTTAATAGAGGTTAGAGGCTTAAATAATTGCAAGAATCTCAAAGCTTGGATGACTGGTATGATTTTGGACTTTTTTGTTCCACTTTATGGGTCTGTTGTCTACTGGGAAAATATTACACAAGGTGGGCTGAATGTTGTTCAACAGGGTGGGTGGTGCTTTGATGTACATGAAGGTGGAAAATGAAGAGAATTGGAGAGTACTTCAGGAATGATGATGCTGTTTATGAAAATAGTCGAGGCCATTGAAAATTGAATTGTTGAATCTAAAATGCTAATCCTTGTAGTGTAAGAGTCAGTGATAGCTTAGGGCAGCTAGATCATTATCCATGTAAATTGGGCACTGTACAAACCTTTTCCACTACATTGATATACAAAAACCCTTTCTCTCAACAGTACTTAAGGGAACGAGTGATAACAGATCTAGGAATTACTCCTATTAGGCCTATTACATAACTCTGGGGAGAACTCATCTTGATTATCACAATTCACAGAATAGCCATTATGACTACATTTTTGGACTAGAGTCTGCAACCAAGACACTAGCTTACTTCTCTTCCATGACACTTTCAAACTTCACTAAAGCAATTAAACCACTACACATCCATTTTTGTAAATGGGAGAACTTCACTTGGATTTCTTGAGGTTTTTGACATGTTGAATTTGGAAGATGGAATGGCCTGGCGGGTGGAGAATAACACCACCCGCCAGTTAGGCGGAAGTAATAATGAAGAATCAAGGAATGGAAAATGTATAGATAATGTATGATTCTGTATTATCTATCTGTTTCTAACAAAGAAACATAGTACATATATATATACAAACGCATAACTGCAAGTAACTATTCATAACTGACACCTATTCATAAATAGACACAACATATAGAAAACCTAACTCTTTATTTTTCAACACTCCCCCTCAAGCTTGAAACATCTGAAGTTCCAAGCTTGATTAAAAATACATCTAGAGCCCCCACAGGATTTTTAGGAACTTTCTAAAATAGTGTTTTCTTTGACCTTATATTGTTTATATTGTTCCCGTTTTCTTACTCTTTCTTGAATTTTCCGTAGATTGCATCCATATCTGTGGCATAAGTGACGGGACCCTCTAAACAATTTGTTTATTCTTTATAGAACTACACCTTTTAATGTTTGGAAAATTAAGAAAATTGTTGTTGACATACTTTATGTGGATCTTGTCTTTATTGTACTTCTCATGTTTTAATTTTTGTCAATCTTTAGTGTCATTTATAATTTTTTTTTTCTACACAGGAAGTTGCCAACAACAAATAATGGGAAAGCTGCACATTCAATAGTGGCGGAATTATGATGATTCAATGATATACTTTTGGTTTGAAATCTTTTGCGATCATGTAACTGATACTTTTGACCTCCTGCTGCAATTTCATTCCTAGTGGTTACTGCTCTGCAGGTCGCCTGCATGCTTTGAGTTGGGCTGGCCTTTTAAGAGGGTTTCATCATTTTGTTGTGGCCTAGAAAAGGGAAAAGGGTTAGTTTTCCTTCTCTATTCACTGAATCTTGCCAACTGCAAGATTTTAATTGTAGTAACTGTTGTTTGGTACTTTTATTACTGGTCTGCATAATAATTTTATTCTCTTTAAATTGCACTTCTTGAAAGCCTGATTAGGAACTATCATACTTCTTACTTGATAAGAGAAATGAATTATTTCATGATGATCCTATGTTAAGTTTGAAGATGAAAAGTTGAGATTGTGCGTATATTTTAGAGTGACTTTTAAAAATTTAGCTTAAGGTACTGATTGATTTTGTGCACTTAATTTTTTCATCTTGAATATCATTCAATTGTTATTTTATTTAATTTTGCTGCATCAGGGTTCTTTCTTATTTTAACACTGCCTTGCTGTTATTGGTTCTGAACTGTTCAGACCGGTAAAAGCAATTTGTTGAACATAGGACTTTTCTACACTTGTTACCGGAAGCTTTCATCGTTTGTGGATATTTTTTTGGTTGTTATGTTCCAGGCAAGTCTATATTATGTATCTTGCACAGATTTGTACAAGCATATATTGTGACATTACCTTTATGTTAGTTTTGTTGACTAAAGTAGTGTAACATAACTTTTGGTATCTGCTCCTCTTGTTGCTCAGGCTTTGACTATTGTGGCCTTCAGTGATTCAGAAAATAAATCTCCACACATTTAAAACACTGCTTAGTGTTGGTCCAACGTTTGCAATTTGAATTTATAGAGAGTAGTTGTCCTAATTTATCATGGAGTGATAAAAACGTGAAACATGATTTTCTTACTTCATTTTCTTCTTCATCATCTTTTCACTGTTCTGTTTTGTTGTCTGTCTAGGCTGTTTGGATGTTCTCCTTATGTTTTGGAGCTTATAGTACAGCAAGAGGCATGGCTATATCAGACTTGTTATAAGGTTTTCTGGACTGGTTTTGCCTCCAGCATTTGTGACCTATGTTTATCTGTGAGTCTTTAACCTTCAATCATAGGGTTCTTAAATTGCATCTCTAAGAAAAGCTAACACTATTTTATGATGCTGTGCAATTACATGGAAACTTTTAGAGGAAAAGGAATAGAAACAACTCAGACTCATTATATTTTCGCATATACGTCCTTGTATTGGGTGTTTATGCAGGCATACGTATAGTTTTTTGCGCTACTAACCAAAGATCCTGCTACTCATACTCTTTCGGAAATGTCTGATCAATCATTCTTTTCAATTTTTTAAGTGGATTTATCAGGTAGCTTTCTTCATCATGCAACTTAGTTAACTGTCTCCTTACTTCTCGTGAAGAATTTCAAGTAATGAATTATTAATTCTTTTCAGGAGCAGTATTTTGTTGGCCGGCCTAGTTGAGAAGAGCACGAGTTTATATATGTATTGATCTCAAATTTCAATTTGCACCTGTTACTGACTTTTTTGTTTTTTTTATATAAAAGTGTTTTTTTTGTTTTTTTTTTTTAAATTTTTTTTTTTTGGACATGATATTGGTTCAAAAAAATCTTCAGGAAGATACACTTTATGTAATACTGTACTGTACTATTTAAATAACAAATGGTTCCTTCGACAAGGAAACTATTGTTTGTTCATCAAGGCTGTCTTTGAACTTACAGACTCTTAGCAGTCATTCCCATGTGGAGTTTCACTCTTCTCCTAGCCAAAGTCTTTATGAAAATAATTTATTTCTGAGCAGTAAATTATGTATTCCTAGCCTCTAGGTGATCAAAAGTTATCTACTATCACTTGGAGTGGTATGAGGGTAAAGTAAAAGTATTAGAACAAAAATAAGTAGCATTTTTATGAGATGATGTTTATTGGGAGATTCCAAAAGCAAAACCGAACAATAGTCATAACCGGCCCTCCAAAGGTTCAGTTAGGGTTCTTGGATATTGGATAAAATCCGGGAATTCAAGTTTATGACCGTTGATACTTGAATAAAAAAGTTTCGGAACTTTGACAGATGTAAAGTGAAAATATTGTTACTTTTTCAAAAATTTATATTTATATTAAGGAAAAGAATTAAAGAATAGGCAGCCTAAAGGACTACAAAGGTGAGCAGCTCCAGCGTGTTTACGTCCAGTCTTGAAAAAAAAAATGCGAAGCGCGCTTTCAGATGCCTAATCCCAGGTCCGAACTTTTTTTTTTTTTTTTTTTTTTTTTTTTTTTTTTTTTTTTTCTTTCTTCTTTTAAAGAAAAAATAAATGGCGATTAATAATTGAGAAATGAGAACACTCCCAAGCCCTAGCCAAACACTTCTGCCTTGTTGACTTCGAACCTCCAGTGATTCGCCTGCCCCTCGTGGCCTTTTAGCCTCGCAGCGTGCTGACTCTGCCCTCTTAGGTAGCCTCTTCTTTCTTCATTCTTCTTCCTTCTTGGCCAACTAGCCATTCTTTTTTCTTCCTTCCCATTTCTTTTTTCTTGGCCGACTGGCCATTCTTTCTTTCTTCCTGACGTTCCTGCTCTTTCTTGGCCAGTTAGCCATTTTTTCTTCTTGGCTTCTGCCCTTATATATATACACACACAGTCACACACACACACACACACTCATCGCTAGTTGACTAGGCAGTCGTAGCATCTTGCCTAGAAAGTCCACCTTTACAACAATGGTTGTTAAGGCAGCAGGGTACAAGTAATTAGTTTTGTACATGTAAGATGTAGTTGTATTAGTAGGTGCTTAGCTCTGTTTAGGGGATTTTTTTTGGTTCATGGAAAATGTTTTCCATAGGAAAATATTTTCCTTAAAGAGTTAAAGTGGAGGAAAATGTTGTTTTTTGGTGTTTGGTTCATTGAATTCATTTTCCATTGGAAAATGAATTCCTCAAATTTGAGAATAACAAAATCCTTGGTTGGACCAAGGATTTTGTTTTCCATGGAAGATGGGAAGAAAAAGTGATATGGTTTGTACTATTTTACCCTTGTTTTTCTTTCTTAATTATTATTTACTCTTATTAATTTGTAGGGCATATAGGTCTTTATATTCGTTATTCTTTACAATTCCAAATCTAACCAAACAATAGAATTAGTATTCCCAGTAATTTCTATTTCCACCAACCAAATAATGAAATTCATCTTCCTAGTAATTGTTTTTCCATGGAATTTCAATTCCACTTCCCTTAAAATATTTTCCCGCGAACCAAACGTGCCCTTAGTGAAGATTGTAGTTGAAATGAGCTCTGAACCTTACTACATATTTGTAGAATTCTTTTAGTTATATTAAAAGGTTGTCTCTTCTTATTTCCATTTCTAATTTGCAATAAAGGAAAAAGAAGAAAGAATTTGGGACTGGGAAGTAGCACAAACCTGAGGTTTTTTTTTCGGGGGTGGGGGGTGGGGGTGGGGTATTAGCTGTCATTAATTTGGTATTACTTTAGTCTTTTATGTGTATATTGTCTATATCATTTATATGAAATTGGTATCTGCTAATTTGTTCAGAATATGTGTTTAGTGTGTCACTTTCATTGGGCTGTTTGGATATTAAATGACAATAACTGACCCCACTGAGGAGGTATAGTAAAGCCAATTGCCCATTGTTTTATTTTGTTGTGGAATGTAGAAATGGGTATTAAACTAAAAACAAATTATAACTTGAAGAATCAAATTGAAATTTTTTAAAACATTGAGGGTTAGATTAATAATAAGCTTAAACATTCTGTCATAATCAAGAATTTACTTGGAATGGACCCTTAATGAAAAAAGTTCAGTTGCAGTAAGGAACCAAACTTTCCAGATTATGCTACAGATTTAATATGAAGTTTGACAAGTGTGGAAATACAAGTTTAGAGCTATTTGGATTTGTGTGGGTTTACTGTGTTTTGCCATATTCCTTCAGTCCAAGGTGCTTCATTGTCAGAAAATATGTGATTGGTTATCTATAATTTTGTGTGCATCTTTGTTACAAGTTGTCTGAAATTTCTTTAGTAAAATGACATTTATGATCGCTAGATACCTCACTATCATTGCCAATGTTTTTCTGTGTCTGATTTCTGGTGATTTTTTCTGATATTATGCATGTAAAGCCTCATTTGTGTGCATTATAAGGGATTGTAAACTGAATTTCTTTGATCCTTTATAGTGTGATTTTGTGTTACTCGGTATTCTGATATTGATCTTGGGGCAACTTTTGTGTTTTCTACATTTTTGTTTATCTGTTTAATTGTATTTTATTGCTGCAGGTACGTGCTCTACTGGTTGGTGATCTTCATTTGCAAATTTACTTTTGCTTACTTCCTTCAGGCAAGTCACTACATTTTCCCTGCAACTGGTGTCTTTGCTTTATTTTTGAGTTCCTTACATATTATGTACTTGTCAATTAATGATTGCAGATTAAACCCTTGGTTGAGCCTACTAGGATAATTATACATCTTCCTTCGTTGCAGTACTCATGGCATGATTTTGTGTCAAAGAGTAAAGTTGCACTTCATTTTGGTACTTTTTAGTAAAATACGCCATATTCCAAATAACAAAAGCCATCCTAGACTGTCATAAAGTATATGCTGTAAAACATAGCTTGGTAACAAGTAATCTTTAGAGAAACAAATGCCTGTTCTTGCCTATTCTTTTGCAGATACAAAGCATCAATTGCATTGGAACAAAACTTCTCAGATGTGTTCTGCTATTGAGATAGTTTGATGTTTTAGTACTCTTTTGTATTATAATGGCTCTTTAAAATGCATTTACCTTGTATCCAAATAGAAACCAATCAAACCATATTGGGGTTCTGTGACATCCAGTGATGTCCTTTACCACCTGCAAATACCGTTATACATTGTTTGAATGCAGCATTCATAATGAATTGGTGTTGCTTCTAATTAATTAAATTAAAAACATATACATTAAAAGTGAATATATGTTATCTATTGAATTTGGGGGTTAGGAAAAATAAATGGAGTGTGCACAGTGTGTCAGATATTTGTATCTTAGGGTGTTGTTTGTTTTTCTTTTTAACTAAAGCTTCTTCACTGTAAACATGAACAGTTATTACCTGTTTTGTACCTCCTATATCTAGTTATGAAACATTTCGGGTATAAAAATGAAGCCTGATAACTTGTGTTTCTAATGGCAGATAATAATAATGCATTGACCATTCTCAGCTTGTGGGCTCCTGTTATTGCTGTAAGTGATTGTTATGGATTGGTTTGCTACATTCTGTTAACTGACTTTTTCTTAGTTTGTATGTGTAATTTTTAGTTTATAAAATATATTTCTTACCTTGACCTAACTTTTAAAGGCCTCTGTCCTGGAAGAAATTTTTGTTTGGCATCTATTATACTTTAGCTAAGATGGCATAAAAAATGGTATAGGTAGGCAACAATTCTAGAACAAAATCCCTAAAATGCAGAGAAATTTACAACTTTTAGAATATCATACAACATTAGTGTATTGAACATTGGTCCTGTGATAGTTGTACCATTATCTATATTTTGGGGTTTTTCTCTGACATTATTGTTATCCACATGTAATTGGTACCAGGTGCGTCATCATGACGTGAATGATGTTAGTCAAAGAATCACAATTTTGGAGTATATCATATCTTAATTCAAATAATTTTAATGGCTATCATGCTTTTGGTTTGTCTTGAATCCTTACTTTTTATCAGATTTAATAGCCTAATTTTCGTTCCTTTTAATAGTAATGGTTTCAAGTACTACAATGCTAGGCACTGTTATCCTAATATTTCTCCATGACAATGTGGATTCATTTTTTTCTTTCTTCTGTTTCTTCCAGTTGATCTTGAATCTTCTTTCATGTATATACTATATACCATTTATCAAGCACTGATTTTTCTATTTCCTAGATTTATCTCATGGATATTCCATATGGTACACTCTGCTATCTGCCATTGGGTGTGGTAATTGGAGCTCGGGCTCGGTTAGGAGAGGTTTAAATTTCTCTCCTATTTTAGAAATTAGCTGCAGTTCACTATTATTATTATTTTTTTTTTTGAGTTTGTTTTTTATGCTTAGGTGAGTTGAAGTTTATCCAAAATTGGTTTTACCCAGATACGTTCGATTGCAATGGTTCATAAACGTTTTGAGAGTTTCCTGAAGCATTTGTCAATAAATCTTGTGTTCCTGAGGCAAAGAGGTAATCATCATCTTGAGATCTGCCTCTTCCATTAGAACTCCCCCTGTTGACTAAAATGCATTGTTGGAAAGTGCATAAAGTATTTTTGGTCCAACATCTCAGTTTGCTTCATTATGCTTTTTACTTGTTATCTCGATTGTGGGTTATTCTAATGACAGAAGGGTTATTAAGATTTTAGGATAAGAGATGCTACTTTTTTTTTGTTTTTTTTTTTTTTGTTTTTTGTTTTTTGGTTATAAATTTATGGTGATGGTTATTATGAAAATAATAGAATCAGCAGTAGTAGTACATCCTTTGCATAATGAATTCACTTGTGGTACTCTTCTCATCTGTCACTTGAAATGCTATATTTTATCTTTGAGAGAAGTGTGTTCTTGATATCCAGTCTATATAGTGAAACATTTTACTTGTGAATTTACAGGATGCTTTTGATGGACAATCCTCAACAGGTCTGGCCTTTTACTTTCTTCATCCTGTAGTTTTTCAATTCCTTTTATTTTTTTTCTTTTTTTTTTGGTCTGGGAGATTTGGTAGCATTTTTTCTATCTTTTTTTTGGTACATCGGAAATAAATTGTTTCTTTTATACATTGTGTTTACAGAGTCTCAAGATAACAGCAAGGCATATGCAGCGTTGTTTTCTCCATCTTGGAATGAGATCATCAAAAGCTTGCGCGAAGAAGATTTTATTAGTAATAGGTAAGTGACTGCGCTAAGCTTCTTTCTATAGATCTATGTGTTCCCCCATATGAATCTTTTTCAGAATTGTTTAAATTCAAAACTTATTCTTTATGTGCTGTATTTTGTTAGAGAAATGGATTTGCTTTCAATGCCCAGCAACACTGGAAGTCTTAGTCTAGTTCAATGGCCACTTTTCCTACTCAGTAGGTAAGGTAGTAGCTGCTAAGGTTTTTTCTTTTGGTTGCCTAATAGTTCAGCAATTATTATTTGGAATTCTCTTCATAATGAAAACTACTATTTCAGATCTTGCTGGCAATTGACTTAGCTTTAGATTGCAAAGATACCCAAGCTGATCTTTGGAGCAGAATATGCAAGGATGAATACATGGCCTATGCTGTTCAGGAGTGTTATTACAGTATTGAAAAGATTTTATATTCTCTAGTTGATGGAGAAGGGAGGCTTTGGTGCGATCCTCTATCTTTTGTATTTAATAAGTGAATTTTATAGCTTGGTTCATGGAAATGATATTTTTGAGGGAATAGAAATCCTATTGCATATGGAATGAAATAGACAGGAATAGAAATCTTATTTCATTGTTTGTTTCATTGGAGGAATTTAGGAATTCTAATAGTGTTGGTTGGTTTAAGGAATAGAAATGGAATAATCATTTCTAAAGACAAAAATACCCTATCACAATTATTACATATTTAAATATATAAATAATAGGCATGTATATGTATACACACACATAAATAATATATATATAGTTAGATATTTGTAAGTATGTTTGTGTGTGTGTGCGTGTGTATATGATGGATGATACACACACTAACATGCATAATATTTATTTATTTATGCTTTAATTGATGAGGAGAATTGAATTATTATATGAGAATTCTTGAGTTCTTAGGATCAACCTAATATCAACCCCTCCCCAAGTAAGGGAAATAACTCATCCTGGTAATACTACTCTTATAGTAAAGAGTTAACAAACGGTGGAAATGTGGAATAGGCTTATTATTCTTGAGAGCACTTTTCCATTTCAGACCAATTCCATGAGTCAAATCTCTGTCTTTATTTGCCATCTAATTTGAGAGAGTATTTCAAGTTCTGAGGTTATTTCTTCTGTTCTCTCTTCTTATCAGGGTTGAAAGAATATACCGGGAGATCAACACTAGTCTTTCAGAAGGTTCCATTTTCACAAACTTTGACACTTACAAAACTCCCTAATGTATTGTCAAACTGGCAGCACTGACTGGACTTTTGGTAACTGTCCCTTTCCCTTTTGATTATATGCCTGTGAAATGTTATTTCTTTATGATTATTTTTTTTCACTTGTGCTTAGTATTCCTTGTTTGAAAGAGTTGGCCAATTAAAGTGGTCCAATTTCTGATTCTTTTCACGTTAATTAATGGATAAAGAAACAGGGTTGGAAAAGACACTTTTACTCTAGTTCTTAATGGGGTGAAAAGTGGAAATTCCCTATCTATTTTGTGACCGTTTCTGCCATTGTATCGCAAAGTCCAGTTAGATTTCCCCTGTTTACCCATTAAAGGAGTGTTAAGAGTTCACATTGAAAAAAAGAGAAACATATGGGTTTATAAGGCCATAGGTTAGACTAGCTAGTTGATTGGATTCAATCTTTTAGTGTGGTTTGGCCCATGTGCATTACAACGAGACCTCGGCCCAATCTTAGATTCTAACAGGAGGATTATTTGACTTAGGGATGGCTTGGGATTTTTTTGGGTACATTTGATTGGGAATGGGGGGAGGTGGTGTTTGAAACTAAGACTTCTGTTGCCTGTGAAAGGGTGTTGCTTACCTACCACTAAGCTACACCTTAGTCACAGTGCGCATGATAGAAATTACTTTGGGCATAGTCCTTTTCCTGGAGATCAAAGGCTTTATATGGTCTTAAAATTCAGCCGCAGTTTATTTTATTGGTGTAATGGGCTTTCAAGAACACTATTCCTTTTGAATGATAGTTAACTTCAATGGATGCACCTCCAATTTTATTCTGTTGTTCCAGTTCATGTAATTCTCTTTGCTGCCTCTGGTCATTTTTTTTTTTTTTTTTGGAGGAGGACATTGTATTTGCATGTTCTTATGAAATTGCTACTAAATTAACATTTAAGTTTTTATCTCTTTAAAGATACAGTTTATTTCCAATTTGTCATGCATAATTCTTTCTTATATTATTCTGGCATTGAATTGTTGCTTCTTTTCTTAATGAGCAGTACTTTTCATAAATGGTTCTGGCAGTTCAATTTTTCTTATGAATGTTGAAATACTATTTCAGAGTCGAAATGAAACTCCTGAACTTGCAAAAGGTGCTCCCAAAGCCATGTATGAACTGGTATGAGGTTGTTACACATGATCTGCTAGCACTGCTTGAGGTACTTTCTGTGGAGATGATTCCTTTGTAGTTATTATTTTGATTGACTACTAGTAGGTTTTAAGAGTTACAACATGTTCTGTATCTCAGGGAGCAGCTTGATACATGGAACATATTGGCAAGGGCAAGAAATGAGGGACGACTGTTTTCTAGGATGCAGTGGCAAAGGATCCTGAAACTGTAAGATTTTTACTTTGCCTTTGTAATTTGTCATTTTGTTGCTGCTATAATACATACTTTAGCTGGTTCAGTAAGTATGTTTCTGATATGCTGAAGTTTTTTATTCCTATTTCTTTATTGCAGAAGGAGCAAGTTAAAGGTGTACCTTCTCTTCACTGTAAAGGATTCTGCTGCTACATACCAGTAACCTTGAAGCAAGAAGAAGATTGGAATTTTTCACAAATTCTTTATTTATGGACATGCCCAGCGAAGCCAGTTTTTCAAATGATGCCATTCTGGTATTATTCATTTTGATAATCTGTTTTTGCAATGCTGCTTTCTTGTGTTATTCATTTACTAACTGTTTTTGCAGTTGTTTGCTTCATAAGATTTGCTTGAGTTTTAACTTGTCCATACGTAGACAAGAACTATATATCTATATAATTGTCTTTGTGTGCAAAATGGTTGAAAACAGTGTCTTCACGCCTTACTATAGTGAAACAGTGCTTTATAGTTCTTCTGAGTTGCGGAGTGAAAATGAGGATGGATATTCTATACTCTTCTATCTGCAGAAAATATTTCCAGGTATGTGATGAACTTCTTATTTTGCTCTTTGTTGTTCTAGTCTTTCACTTTGTGCATGTATTATTTGGGTTCTCATGTTTGTTATCTCTTCTCTTTACTTACATTCTTGCATTACCACATAACATATATTAGGCTGTTCAGTTGGTCCCCACTATTCTTTTTGCATAATGTCGTATCATTCTAGGCTTCATTTTAAGGCTGAACAATACGTTTTTATTTGTATCTCTCGAATTATGACATTGTTAATGCTTATGTTGGATACTAATTCAGATGAATGGGTAAATTTTTTGGAGCGGATTGGTCGAGGTGATAGCGCAGATGGTGAAGTTTTTCAAGAAAGCTCAGTGATGCTTTAGAGCTTCGGTTTTGGGCGCTCTTATCGGGGCCAAACTCTTGCTAGGACAGGTTTTTTTTTTTTCCCCTGATTTGATGCTTCCACATGCCTTTAGGTTACTTATATTCTTACTAACCTTCAGGAATTATGTTTCTCCTTGGCTTTATATTCCACGTACGTGGTATGATGTATTATAGGAGGCGCTTTAATGCTGCAGAGTTTTATGAAAGGAGACACTGGGGAGGTTCTTGCTTTTTTTTTTTTTTTTTTTTTTTTTTTTTTTGATTTCTATTATTTAT
Organism: Ipomoea purpurea; assembly: GCA_009835305.1. Lineage (NCBI taxonomy): Eukaryota > Viridiplantae > Streptophyta > Magnoliopsida > Solanales > Convolvulaceae > Ipomoea > Ipomoea purpurea. The sequence continues at coordinate 19,240 of VALG01011472.1, forward strand.
TCTGCTTTATGGTATGCTGTTATTAAAGACAACTGTAGATTTACAAATTATTTTCTTGCTATATACAGAAGGGGTTTAGTTCCAGGACGAATTTTACGACAACACAGGTTTTGAGTGTCACCTGGAAGCCAAGAGCGCACAGCTGATTTGGAACATTCACTCTGGGGTCCGGGCTGGGCGATGCCAGTTTTACTGGCACAAGAGCAAACAAAAGAAGGCTCCGGGCAGAGGGATATTCTCTCCTACGTTCGTTGGCGAACGGGATTGTATAAAGACTAATTACTGTGATTTTGCTACTTTGTTCTCGTTTGTTGAGGAATATTATAGTATAGTAGTTTATTTTGCATTACTGATTTGGTATATTTGATTGTTATGACTATCCATACTTAGCTCTTTAATAGCAAACCACAACTTTTTTGAAGTCATTACATTCAAGAAACAAAAATTTTATATAAAATGTGATACTAATCAAACTGCCTTGACTAAAAATTTCCACCTTTATGACAGACTATTACCATTGTGATATGGTTGTCTATATCAGATTCAAAATTGTTATATACTAATAAATAATGTTACCGAACTGTTACTAAGTCTATCACAATGAATAAAATACTTGCGTGATCGGTATATGAGTTTCTTTTATGCTAAAATTGTTAAGTACTACTAAGAAATGTAGTCGGACTGTTTCTAAGTTTATCACAATGAATAAAATACTTTTGAAAAAAAAAACATATAACAGTTTCTTTTAAAGTGTTACTAGTTCATTTCATATTTTGAAGGTTAAACATTTGTTGATGAAAAACTAGAAAGTTAGAACTAGTTTTTGAAACAGACTAACATGAAAGAACTACTTGGCTTCCAATCTATAGCGTTTGTCTATATATTGAATTCTAATATCTAGTGAATATTCCTTACTTCTAGGAAATGAAGCACTTAGAA
>VALG01011476.1:0-20551 GCA_009835305.1 Ipomoea purpurea
ATCCATCATCATCCATCATCATCATATCATCATTCATCATCATCATCATCATCATCATCATCATCATCATCATCATCATCATCATCATCATCATCATCATCATCATCACATCATCATCATCATCATCATCATCATCATCATCATCATATCATTCATCCATCATCATCATCATCATTCATCATCATCATCATCATCATCATCATCATCATCATCATCATCATCATCATCATCATCATCATCATCATACATCATCATCATCATCATCAATCATCATTATTATATTATTATTATATTATTATTTATTATTATTATTATTATTATTATTATTATTATTTATTATTATCATCAATCATCATCCTGGACGTTGATTTAAGCGAGATGAATGGCCCAGATTAAACCGCACAATCGCACCTGGGCACCCTAACCGCATCAGAACCGAAATAGGAATGGATTATTATATATATACGCACTCAGGTGCGAATGCTTCGCCCAGGATCGAAATAGGAATGGATTTGTCCGACCACGTGTCCAGATCTAATGGATGAGAAACACTAATTTTTTTTTAAAAAGCGCGTGACATTTTCGTAAATAAATGAACATCGAAGTGCAAGTAAAATGTATTACAAGTGCATGTAAAATTATTATAGGTGTAAATAAAAATTTACACTGAGCGTCAATACTAAGTGCACCTATAGTTATAAGTAGTTGCACTTATAGTTCTAAGTAATTGCACACATAGTTATAAGTAATTGCACCTAGGTGCATGAATGTTTGCGGGTGGTTTTCAGGGTATTACTACCCGTTGAACTCAGATCAATGAATGTTAACAAGGCAAAATTAGATGCATTATAAGTGAATGCAGGTGCACCTATAGTTATAAGTAGTTGCATCTATAGTTATAAATAGTTGCACATGCAGTTATAAGCACACCTAGGTGCATGAATGTTTGCGGAAAGTGAATGCTAATAAGGCAAAATTACATTCACTTATAGGTGAAAGTTGGTACACTTGTAAGTGATTTTACTTTCACTTCGATGTTCAATTATTTACGAAAATGTCACCGCATGTTTTTTTATGTTATTAGACCTGGACACGTGCCGCACGCTGATTCGTTCGCATATTCCTTCCTGGGCACTTATTCGCACCTAAGTGCATCCCTATATATATATATATATATATATATAATATATATATATAATATATATTATATTAATAATATATATATTATATATATATATATATTATATTTAAAAGTATGTATACATATTAATTGTCTGTTAGTTTTTTTTAAAGCATTTGTTTTTAAAAAAGTAGAGAATGATGGTTTTATCGGGACCGGGTTCCCCATAAATCGGTATAGAAATATCGGAAGGACAGAAAAACAATAGCTTTACTACCCCGGGCGCTAGACCCGAAATAATGTGTACATTGTCGTGTTCTCTGTCCCCTTTGATGGAAATCCTGCCCCCTTTTATAGCCCAACCATCTTCATCCCTACCCTCTACGTGTACGCTCCCTGATTGGCTTTCTCCGACAGCTTACATGTGCTCCACGTCACCAAACCCACACCGCCACCTCACATAGTTACGCAACCGCCCACCACGTACCAAGCACACACCACCCCGTTCCACGCGCTGCCACCCCTTCCACCCACTGAAGGCGCCAGGCCGACACCAAGTTGCGCTGGCCGCGACTTGGCTGGCCGAACCCAATCGGCCGCCTGCCGGGTGTTGCCGTCTAGCGTGGCGGCACTGCCGTGGTTCCGGCCCCAATCAAAGCCCACTAACTTCTTAGCCACACCCAATATCCCCATCAGAGAAACAACTTGAGGTGAATATTATATATATATATATAATATATATATATATATATATATATATATATATATATATATTTTGAATCCGGTGAGGTCACTATATTCAGACGAGATTTGTGAGTTCAATCCTGAGCATTCATTTCTATATTTGAAGGGTTTAGATTTCTAGGTTATTATGTTTAGTAAAATGACTGTTTATTCAATAATATATATATATATATATATTATATATATATAATATAATATAATAATATATAATATATAATATATATATATATATAATATATATATATACTATATATATATATATATATATATATATATATATATACCAATAAATGCCAGAATTTATTGATGTAAACCTACTAACCCATATACATAACTGAAAGAAATTTGATGGCATTTTGTTGAAATGCAAGAATCAATGTCAGAATCAAAATAAGTATCTAAAATAAATGAATGTCTTATTAAAAAGGATTTTCGAAAATACATTTTATCCGAAATTTGATTTAAGATATAAATGGGAATGATATTGAAATTTAACAATAATAATTAAATTAAAAGAGTTAATACCCATTTTGGTCCTCTGACTATTAGCTAATACTCAATTTAGTCCCAAACTATTTAAAAGTACCCAATTTAGTCCTCTAATAACTTTTAAAATCACACTCAATGTGGCCCTATGTTACAATTGTCGTCTATCCACCACTATTTTGAGTGAAAATAAGTCAATTTACATGGTCCAAACTCGTTTCTTCCTCTGGTTAACGTTGTTGGTGTCACTTCTTTAAGGAAGAAATGTGTTTATCAACTAAAATGAAATTATGCCCTTCAAAATAACCGGTGGATAGATGACAATCTAAGCGGAAGGATCCAACATTGAGTTACCATTTTAAAAGTTAGAGGACCCTAAATTAGATACTTTAATTCCTTTGGGACTAAATCGAGTATTAAGGTAATATTCAGAGACCAAAATGGCGTATTAAACTCAAATGTAAAATCAGCACTAAACTAAAAAGTTGGAGAAACTAAAGAGAAGACATACTTGTGCAAATGGCAACACTCCACGTTTGCTCTCGATCATTTAAGTTTGCATGTTTCTGGAATCTGGGAGTCTCAAAAGTCTAAACAACTTCTCTTTGGTAATGTTGTGGATTCTTGTTTATATCCCAATATTTTGTAATCCCTTAAAATGGCTTTTATTTTAGAAAATGACTAAAGATCTTCCCAAAGAAAGAACAATATTGTAATTCTTATTTCACAATAAAATTAGAAAAAATTGCATCGTTGGGTCCTGAGTTTACTCAAGTTCTGACTCAGTCCATTGAGTTCTGACTGTGTTATTGAGCAAGTGGCGCATTGTCTCCGTCCTTGAGTTATGAGCAAAAGTGGCGCGGGATCAAATGAGTCACTTCGCCCTGGTTATGAGCGAAGTGGTGGTTGGGACCAAAATGTTGCCACTTCGGCTCAAACTCAGGGGCTAAAAATGGATGATTTGATCAGAACTCAATGACGGACTCACTACCATTATAACTCAGGAGGCCAAACTCGCTATTTTCTCATAAAATTATAGTCATCAAATGTCAAATAGGTTCTCACCACTACTGCAAGTGCTTTAAATTTCACCACGAACTATATTTAATGTCATAATAAGTCCATACTACGATTTAAATTTTATATACTATCTATCGTTAATAAATAGGTTACATATAATATTAAAATAAAATAAATAAATTAAAAAGAATACAGCCACGGTTGTCCTCGACCGACAAGCCCGTGACTTGCCGTTTCAAAGACAGCCGTGGCTGTCCGGCAAATCTATCCTCTCCTCAGGACAGTCTCTACAGCCTACAACTGTCATCTTAAATTTGGCAATCCATCCGAGAGCCCCGTGGGGGGGTGGGACTTATTTTTATTTTTTTAAAAAATAAGCTTTAATTAATTTGAAATTTAAACCATTTCTCTGGGTGGGTTACCAGTTTTAGCTTCCAAAATCAGAAATTGTAACTGCAGGAATGCCACTGGTTTTAAATAAATTCATGCACCAGCACAGCAATCATTCTGAGAGTACAGTATCTCTACTGTTTTTGGGACCCCCATTGTTACATAGTATAAACCCAACCTAGAATTGTTGCAGACCTCAAATGTAACATTTCTGGTATACAATCTCAGTTTTCACATACACCCAACTGTTGCCTTCTGACACCAAAACAATAAAAGGTTTCTTTAAAAACCAGTCTTATAGATTCTCTTTCCAGAATCATAATGAATTCCCTTCACTACACTTGTTCCAAGAAGAGCAATGACCAGTTGAGGCTCAGAGATGTATCCTTCTCTTCTTATCTCAAACAGGCGGGGGAAGACGAATCAGAGATCAATGTGTTTGACGCCAAGAAATACTTCAGTGAAAGCACTGACTGGAAAGAATTAGGCAATAGGTCGTTATTCCCTGCGATTCGTAACCAGAATGGGAGCTGTGATCTGTCGGAAATCAATCGGTTTTCCTCTGTTTCGTCGGTGGACGCCGCCGGCTTTGGTCGGAATGTAAAGGCTAGTTCTTTCCATGCTACTCCTACGGCTTCATCTGAGGCTAGTTGGAATAGCCAAACGGGGCTGCTGTCCAATCCTCCCGGCGCAATTGCGGTTTCTTTAAAGAATAATAATGTTTCCGAAGGCGATCTGGAGAAGAGAAGAGGCTCTGCGGCGGCGAAATGGTTCTTTTGCAGGTCAAAGTGTCCCTGCTCCGGCAAGAAATCCGTCCAAGTCGATGAAGCTATAAGGAACGGCCACAATGATCAACAGAAGATTTTAATGGAGGAGAGAAATCAAAATTTGGGTTTGAAAGTTGAGGTTAGTCCTCCGGAAACAGGGCATGGGGTATTATTGTCTCCAGGATTGCGTCGGGGCGAGAGTCAGAGTCCTTTAGCCTCCGCCGGAGGATTTTCTTTTCCAATTTTAAATCCTTCTTCTCAGGCAGCGGGGGCCGTCGCTAAGATGACGATCAGAACAAATGATATTGAAGATCAAATTCAGCTTCCAAAGAATTCATTGGAAATTTTCCAGCCACTGACTTCAAGAAAATCACTGGATGCAGAAATTCAGTTATCACCCAAGCCCCGTGGCGGCGGCGTAGTGGATAACAGAGATCGGCGGGCAGGGAATTTCGGGTTTCCGGGAAGCCCAATTTCTCGGGACGACGACGTGGGAAGCGACGCGAGCTCCGATTTGTTCGAGATCGAGAGCTTCTCAACTCAGACAACCAGCTACCGGCGGCGGGACTCGCTGGACGACGAGGGGACATTCGTTAATGCCCGTCGATTAGCGGCCAGCAATCCCTACGGCGGGAGAAGAAGCCTGGACGAGCCGGCCACACCAAGCGTGGCGGCGACGGAGAACTACGCGCCGAGCGAAGTAAGCATCGACTGGAGCGTGACCACAGCCGAAGGGGTGCCCAACTTCTCCATGGAAGACCACGGCGGCGGCGGTAGCAGACACTGGTCGTGGGAGTACGGGAGAGAGGGAAAGGGCAGCAAGGGGAATGGGTTGCTGAGTTGTCGGCACGAGAAGGCGGTGAGCGTGGGGCCGCAGCCGCAGCCAGTAAAAGTGGCAGTGGCGGTGGCTGCGGCGCCAGATTTGATAGGACCACAAACGGAACCACCGCCGGGGGCATTAATTTTGACAGCTTCACATGTGAGTGGTACTGGTAGGCCACCCAAGCCGAATAAGCCGCCGCTGGCAACTTCTCATTCCGCCCGCTTGTCTTTAGCTTTTGCAGCATGACGTACAAATTAATTTCCATATATCTTTAAATAATTATTTTGAACCATTGCCTATGTCGTAATTATCAAATTTGTTTTTTATTCTTAATTTTAATTAATTAAATTTTTAATTATTGATTTCGTAATTACTAAATTGGTCTTTAGTCTGTTTGATGGAAGACAAAATAAATTGCGAAATCAATAATTAAAGATTTAATTAGCTAAAATTGATAATTAATAATTAATTTGATTATAATCGAGGGATCAAAACGGTTATTAATTATATCTTGAATCTGTTAGCTTCTGCTTTTAAATTGTTGTTTTATCTCCGGTCTCTACTCTTGGATTGTGAATTAGCCCATAGGCTCCGCTCATCCACTTTCTCTTCTTTCATCTAATAAACTTTATGAATTTAATTTAATTGTTCAAACCTAGTTTCAAATTTTATTTTTATTTTTTGTAAAAAATATTTTTATTATGAATTAAATATCTTATTCTGATTTTCATCCACAATAATCCGGTAAAAATATTAAAAAATAAATGTGGAAGCATCACTCGCCCTACACTAACATCTAAGCAAGTAACATATACGGGCATTAGTATTTCTTTCTATAAAGAAAAATATTTTTTTTTTTTGAAACCAACAAGAACTTTCATTAACATAAATAAGAAATCAACACATTACAAATGATAGGAGGAGGGTTGTGGAACCATTCCGAACAATCAGACAAAGAACAAGACTACCTAGCTAACACATGAGCTGCCTGGTTCGCCGATCTTTTGGCAAACGAAACAAACACATTACAAAAATCATTTAGGATGTGTTTAATGTCATCAATAATCATATGGAAAGAAGAAAATCAGTCATTTTCTTTAAGGCCCTGAACTGTTTGCAAAGAGTCAGATTCTACCTACACATTGTCCATATTAAGTGATTTTAGCCAACTTAAAGCTTCACGGATGGCGACAGCTTCTGCTTCCCTGGGTGTAAAAATACCTCTCCACTGAGTTCCCCGAGCTGCAATAAAATGACCTTCATCATCTCTAATGACACATCTGAGACCCATGGCAGCTCCGGAGATGTTGATCGCAATGTCAACATTCATCTTCATCATGCCCTGCTGTGGTTTGGTCCATCTTTGAACTGTAGTAGAGGAAACATGATGATGGGGGAACTGGACTTTTGTAATCTCTGTCCACTCACACAGGAAGCTCCTTGCATTTCTAACAAGTTGGTGCTCATGAAGAGGGGTTGAGTCATTCCAAATCTTATCATTTCTCTGCTTCCAGATTTCCCAGCAAATGAGAGCTAACAAAGAGACATTTCCTTTGTTATTCCTAGTGATGTTATGATTCACCAAGTTCGGGAAGGAGAGATCCCCCATCTCAATTAGATGTAGTCCTGAGTGGTTCTAACAGGCTTTAGCATAGGCACAATCCACAAGAAGGTGAGAGATTTTGTGTTGTTACAATTGGATTTATGAAATTAAGTTTTGTGTTGTTACAATACTTCCTCATGATCTAGAAGCAATCGGCCAAGTCCTTCACATGGTCCTCCTCATCTTTGCTCTTTACAACATATCGTCAACATAGGCAGCCATTGATTTACCAATCAAGCTTTTGAATAATTGGGCTACCATACGCATATAAGTGGCCTCCAAATTTTTCAAACCAAAGGGCATCACCTTATAGCAGTATACTCTATCCGGCATGATGAAGGAAGTCTTCTCTTCAACGGCCTCATGCGTGAAGATCTGGGTGGTATCCACAGAAGCATCCATGAAACTTAGTAGGGCGCATCCTGCCGTTTAATCGACTAGATGGTCAATCTTAAGCAGAGGGAATAGATCCTTTGGGTAGGCTTTTCATATTCATATAGTCCACATACATTCTCCACACCGATGGCTTGGGCACCAACACCATGTTGGCCAGCCAGCCAGGGTACTTCACTTCTCGAATATGGCCAATAGCTCGCAAAGTATCCACTTCTTTCTTTCGAAATCTTTTCGATCATTGGACAAGTACCGTATCTTCAAAATGACTAGCTTGAGGCCAACGTCGATTGCAAGATGATGAGTGATGATCAACCGGTTCACCCTCGCAATGTCCTCGAGCCCCCATGCAAAGATCGCTCTATAGTCCCTTAACACCTCGAAGATTGCCTTGTTGACGGTTTTGGTCCACCCAACTCCAATCTTGACCTTATTCACTGGGCAGTCGGGATCTAAAATTATTTCATCCAACTCGAAAGTTGGTGCTAGGTACTCAATTACCCACTTGGTTACCTGATGATCAATAGTGTTAATCCGCATGTCTCTCTGTCCTGCATTGCAGCAGGCTTGCAAGTAGCAGTTCCTAACCATCTTCTGGTCGCATTGCACTACTCTGACACTAGTCGGTGTGCGGAACTTCATACATAGGTGCTTATTGGAGATCAAGGTGCCAAATCATCGAGTCCCGTCCGGTCGAGGATCACATTGTGTGCGCATTCTAGAGCAAAAACTATGAATTCCATTTTCATCGTCCTAACGTGCGGCCAGGTACCCATCTCGACTAGTAGTGAGGTACACCCTTCCGCGTCAATCGCATCTTTGGTAAATCTGGCCAGGGGCGTCCTAACTAGCCGCAAACGTTCCATAGGCAACCCCAACTTCTTTAAAGTATCCAAGTAAAGCACATTCACGGCTGCTACTCGGATCGACCAGGACCCGTCTCACCGTTCCCTGGATGTCCATCACGATGACCAAGGCATCGCAATGCAGAGTCAGCCCCCTGGGCAAGTCATCATCCGAGAAAGTGATCGGCTCTCGACAAGTCCTCTTACGATCTAACTCCTGTAAGGCAATCGCCCCAACATTAAGTTGCTTGGTCTATGCTTTTTGGGCGCCTAGTGTATCCCCGCATTCTTGTCCGCCAACTATCATATTGATGACCGATTTGTGTTTCCAGTTTTTCTCGCCTTCTTCCTCTCGAATTAGTTGCTTACCCTTATCGACTACCTTCCCAGCTGGTCTAGGCGCGACCTCATTGGTTGGGGTAACACTGGTCAACACCACTACTTGAGAGATACTGGCCGACCGCACTAAATAATTGCCTCGATTTCATCTTTGAGCCCCTCACACTCCTAGTCATATGAGTGTTCGTGTGGTGATAACAATAGTATGGAGTTGCGTTTGGGTCTGCAACTTGAGAGTTGTTTCATGGTCTGACTGGGGACAGTAGTGGTAATTGACTACGAACTTCGTGAACGGGCTGCACAAGTGACCTGTAGATAAGAGCACCCAGTCGGTCCTACACCCGACGTGTCCTAGTGCACGCACTGCGTACCTCCTCTTGCCAGCCGTTGTGGGAGCTATCGGACCCGATCCGCTTATTCATCGAGGAGCCTTATTGTTTCCTCTTCTGTTGAACTGCCTCTTCCGTATCGATGAGCTGGTTAGCCCTCTTAATGGCTTGGGCATAGGTCTTAGGATGTTCACCACGCAGCTTGATGTAATGACCATCCGCAAGCAAGCATTCAATGAAGACTGTTAGGGCAGTCTTATCATCCAAGCCCTCGACTACCTGATATTCCATCTGCCAGCGCACTATAAACTTGCGCCGGCTCTCTCCTTCATCCTAATGCACTTGGGGTAGATCTGAATATACTTCTTCGACTTCATGCTTCCAAAGAAGTGTGTTAAGAACCGATCGTCAAATCCTCAAAATAGTAACCGACTTGGTGACAAGGTTAGAAATTAACACTATGCGGGGCCAACAAGAGTGGGAATGAAAGCCCTACAAATCATAGGGTTCTCAGCCCCTACCACTTGCATCTTAGCTTGGAAGCTACTTGCGTGGTCACGCAGATCTCTGGATCAATCATATGTTTGGTGCTCAGGTAGCTTGAAGCCCGTCGGGGCCTTCTAAGCCAAAACCTTTGACATAAAGGGGGAAGAAATCAGCAAGGTCTTGGCATTCGGTTTATCCCTCCTTATTATCTTTTATCGCAAGTCTTTGATCTCAACTGCCATGTCGGCCATGCCTGGTGGTACTTGCCCCTGCCTAGTTAGCCATTGTCCACTACTTTCCACATCAGCAGTCATGGTTTCTTGCTTGTGCTAGGAGGCTATGCACCTTTGGATGACTCCTCGTATGGGTTTTGTTATGGATCGCTTCCTAATCCCCTCACTGGTTGGGTGGGTGAGCGGTGTCCGGCTCAACTGCCCCGTCAATCCAAAACTGACCGAGCAGGACCTGCATGCCCAAATCGTGAACGTACTGACCGTGCTGTCCAGGGAGGACCTAGTGTGCATCCTTTCGAGCGCACAGAATACTCGGATGCCTAGGATACGACATGCATTTCCTATTCCAATGGTAGTAACTAGGCAGGCCTTGGCCGAGCAGCATTCGCTGCCAAGCCTATTTCTCGCTCATATACGTCTAGCATGCGAGTTTCCACCTCTGCGAAGGTCAGGGCAGCCAGAATGGGGGAGGGGGGGGATTCTCCAATAGTACTTCATTGGCGGCGCGACTGTGCCCTCTAGACTCGCTGAAATTACGGTGACTAAGCTGCTCCCGGAGATTTCCCACAGAAGCACGGCTAGCGGCAGGATTTGCCCCAACACTGAAAACGACGACTATGTTCCAGTGGTTGCCGGCGTTTTCTCAGCGTGTACAATGTCTGTACATTCCATTAACAAAGCCTAGAGACGGAACCTTTTTATATCAGATCCACATGGATGGCGCTAGTTGTTTTACGTCTTTAGGACAGCAAGACGACGGTCAACACTACCGTAAAAATTACTAAATAAATAGATGAATATAGGAGAATATGTGAGAAAAAACAGAGTTGCGGCGTGTGTATTGAATTCAACACCCTTTACAATGTGACCCTAGAGGTATTTATACAAGGAAACTAGGCCTTGAAGAAGACAAGGAAGAATAAATTACCTAATTTACACTTAGAAAGCTTCCAAAATAACTGGCTTAACATCCTAATGCGAAAAGGAAATTTTGTTACCCAGGGAATAATCTCCATTGGATATGCATTAACCGCCTCTAGGACGGCACTCAGTTAGGGAGAACCCGACTGTCTATTTCGTTACTTGATCAGGCCGACTGGCAGGCTAAATGAAGGATAACCAAGGGCTGGACAGCTAGGGTCTCTTTCCACCGACCTTCTAAGCGTATAAGCCTCAATCTCCTTACCGCTACTAGGGGCAGACATGACCGGGTACCCGACTATGGATATCCATCAATACCATAATGACCTAAATCCAATAATGCAAAAGCATAATTGAAATGTTGGTCTTGTTCTAAATAATCAATAGAGAGATTAATTAACGGAAAAAAAAAAAAAAAAAAAAAAAAAAAAAAAAAATTAATAAATTTGTTTTTTTTTTTTTTGTAAAAAAATGATTTTTCAAGGTTCCTGATTTATAATCTTTGGTGCTCAACTTTGAATGCTATGTAATTTTTCGGCTAATTATGTTAAATTTTTATTGTATTTTTTAAATTACATTTTAAACATATTCGTAGTATATGTTTTAACAATTAATGCCAACTCTAAATGGGATGAGGTTCGAACCTAAAACCTTTTTTTATAAATTAATGAGTAATTAAGAATAATAAATGGTTAACATAATACCTTTACTAAAGTTTATACTAACAGGGCGTTTGGTTGGAGGAATTTAAATTCTCTTCCCACTTAATTCCCACCTAATTCCAAAGACATTAATTCCGTAGTTTGGGAGGGAATTGCAATTCCAATTCCCCAATTTTCATGGAATTAAAATCACATGGCCCCCCTGGTATTTTAATTCCTGGGAAAAAAGATAGTGATGAGTCAAAATTACCCCTTCCTTTTTTAACTTAAAATTAATGTCTAACAACAATAATGGACATTTTTGACTTTATACTACTTATTCCCTTTCAATTCCCATGTATACCAAACATTGGAATTGAAATTCCCAGTAATCTTTTTCTGTCAACCAAACACTGGAATTTAAATTCCCACTTTATTCCCAGTAATTCAACTCCCATGGAATTACAATTCCTTTCCCACATAATTCCCCCCCTCCAAGCGAACGCCCTGTAATGGAATGCTGGGTTATTTAAGGGAAGAAAAGTAAAATCAAATAATATGAACAATTCATTTCAATAAACAATAACACCAACATTTTTTAGTTCCCGCTTTATTGGTTCTTTATTAGATTTTGTGATTTGTAATAAGGCAATTTATTCCTGCACCAGGGCGCGCATTGCATTGGGCCCTGATGCAGAAACGATCGTTTCATTTTTTTATTTTTTTTTGAAATTTCGCTAACCCCTGCTGTTTACGCGGTAATTTTCCTTTTTAAAAAAAATCTCATGTTAAAAAATGTACATAATTTATCTAAATAAACTAATTGATATACATGAATGTACATAATTGTACTAAACAAGAATACACATAATGTTTTTAAAAGATAAATACATATAATCTAACATAATACATAATATACAAAACTTTTTAAGGTAATAAACATCACTCTTAACATATACACATAAAATTTCCTGTTTCGGATTTAATATGTATAAAAAAGATGTACATATTGTAAAAAATGAATAATTGTATAAATAATAATATACCATAATTTGTATGTATAATAAATCACATAATTATAACAAAGTACACGTAATGAGTCAACTCCTACATTATACTTATCCAAAATTGACGTTATTTTTGGTAAAGATGCGGCTTTCACATTTGCTACACACGCCGTGGTGCGGGTATAACTAAACTGTTGAATTAGATGACATCCCTTATAGGCCTTAAATGTAATTTTTGCAAGCTTAGGAGGAACCATCTAAAAGAGTTCTTTTTTTTTTTTTTTTTAAATGCATCTAAAAGAGTTCATTGGCTAATTATTGTCAATGACCTTGTTTAATTAGGCTGTCTGACCCAAATTTTTATAATTTTGTTTTTCGTTTTTTTCACACTACCGTGTAATCTTACAACAAGAAAATTAAAATAAAAAATCAAAATAACACAGCAAATATATTAAAATAATTCATGTACATATATAAATTCACATGCATGTTGATTCTAAAAGATATACATGTTTTTATTTTTATCTCATATTGATGTTTGAAAAGTTTATGTAATAATATCTTCTTTTATTTGAAGATTAAAAGGTCTTCTCTGGTAAAAATGGTTAATTTATTAGTCAATTTTAGCTTATTTAATTACTATTAATTGTTTAACTTAGTTAAAATTAATATAAGTATTTTATTAATTAGATTTTTGTAATTCCTAAAATGTTATAATTCAGAAAGCTTGTTCAAAACAACGTTTTCAATTAGTCTTTTGAAAAAAAAATTTATACCCTACAAATAGCTATCCGTTAACAACCTAATTATCAAACACCTCTACAATCACATAATATTATTATCAACTAGTTATTTCTCTATTGACCAAGTTCGCTAACAGTTATTTGCAGCTATCAGCATTTAACAAAACATGACCTTTAACTTGATTTTGGAAGGACTAATGAACAAGCGTGATACACGTACAATTGCACATCCAACTATTAGATCTAACAATGTTTGGTTCATGGAATGAATTTTGAGGTAATAGGAATGCTATTCGCATAAGGTAATGGAATAGGAAGAATAAAAATAGGATTGTATTCTATTGTTCTGGTTCTCTGCAGGAATAGACTTATAGGAATTATATTACAGTGTTTGGTGATTAAGGAATAGAAATGAAATATGTTTTAAAAGACATAAATATCCTTATAAATAAATGTGATGATGGTGGTGGCGCGGGTGGTGGTGGGCGTGGTGGGTGTGGTGTGCGGTGTGGTGGCGGCGGTGGTGGTAGTGGTGGGGTGCGGTGGGGTGTGGGGGTGCGTTGGGGTGGTGATGTGACGGTTTGTGGCAAGTGGTGGTGGTGGCGATGTGTGCGGTGGTGTGATGGTGCAGCGGTGTGGTGGTGGTCTGGGTGGTAGTGGTGTGGTGGGGTGGCAGTGGTGGGGGTGGGGTAGTGGTGGCGGTGGATGTTGCGGGGTGGCGGTGGTGTGCGGCGCGGTGATGGGTGGTGGTGGCGATAGTGGTGCAATGGTGGTGGTGGTGGCGGTGGCTGTGCTGGGGTGGTAGTGGTGATGGTGGCAGTGGCAGTGGGGGCGGCGTGGTGGGGCGACGAAGGTTGTGGCGGGTGGTGGTGCGGTGGTGGTGGTGGTGGCGACGACGTGGTGGCTGTGGTGATGGTGGTGGCGACGACGGTGGTGAATAGGATAAATTTATATATAGGAACAAAAATTATGTTAAAGAAATGGGTAAAAAGAAATATAATTCTAAAATCTATTCCTGAACATTCAGTAATAGGCTAATACCAAGGGGCCCCTAGTAATAGCTATTACCTTATTTGAGGTAATAGACTATTACCACGAATATTATTCTTGGTAATAGAAATGGTTACCAAACAAAGGAATAGACCTATTACTGGGAATGCTATGTCATTCTCGACCTATTTCGTGAACCAAACGGGCCATAAAAGGATCATATATATCGTCCGAAAGTATGTATTAATTATCTCATCAATTACAATTAACTAAATAGTTGGAACAATCCAAATGCATTGAACTTTGCTGGACAGTATCCTATCCTATTATTATATACTGTTAGAAAATAATTTTAGAAATATTTCAAAAGTGGGAATAAGTGGCATGTCTTGATGGACTAGCAGCATAAAGAACCAAAAGGGGGAAAAAGAAGAAATAAGTAAATAAAAAGAACATTAATGGATTTTCATAATCATAATAGTATACAATTGATCTAATAGGTCGACCTTTCTAGTTGACTGATTGCTTTTGAACACACTACGTGGGATGTCCTTGCTAAGAGCTAGGAACAAGCTAGATTTGTAGGTAGCTAGGGGGAGAATGGATGAGAAAATAGTTGACAATAATGTGAATGATAATGAAAGTAGATGCATGTGTACGTGATGATGAAATCAATCTTAGCAATTATATATTTATTTGAACCACAATAATAATCCTAAGCTAAATAGTCATATCAAGACTAAGACACAAACAACACAACATATGTTACAGGTAACGATAATTCAGCCAAGTTAGTCGAATAATTGACTTGCTAATCAAAGATTTCATGTTTAACTCTTGTGGGAGTTGTTTAATATTAAATGGTCTTAGCTTCTTACTTTAAACCAATTAACTATAGGGACAAAACAGACTTCAGCCAGAATATGGTTACAAGACTTTCCGTAATACAAAAGTAAAGATAATTAATAGTCCCAAAATTAAAAATAATAGTAATAAATAAAAAATCCAGTCAAGCCTACGCATCAACTTATATTGGAGTACTAGTTTTTTTTACGCGCTTTGCGCGAATGAGATAATGCCCAATAATTAATTTTTAAATAAGTATATATGTTAAGTATATCAATGCAATATTTATAGGAGATGTTTATGCATAGGTAAATCAATATTGAATTTATTTATTAAATCGGTAATTTAAAGTATATAAATGCAAGATAATATATGAGAGTGATTATAAATGTCACTAAAATAAATGTTTGCAACTTTGTAATAACGTTAGTCTAAATACTTAGTCTAAAAGCGATAGTCTAAAATAAATACTACTTTTGGTTTAAAGTTTTCTAATTCTTCTTAATTCTCTTTTTGGGTAGCATTGCCATTGTCTTCAGCTTCAGTACATGTATCTTTTTATTTTTTTTTTATTGGTAGTGTGTCGTGTGCAATTGGGTTACTGGTGTACGACATAGAGGGATACATCGTGCAATAAGATTATAGTGTAGGAATCGAAGTTTTAGATTTGTCTTGTTGTGTATATGATTGGGATACTATGAACTCTTTATCTTACAAGCACATATTGATATTTGGTAGTTGTAATTTTTTCCCTTACATATTTCATGTGTTGTGAGATGTGTATTGTAAGTTATCATATGAAGTATTGAACAAAATATTAATATTTATTATATTTATATAAAAATCTTAGTAAATAAATATACATAACTTATTTTGTCTTATAACTTTGATATTTAATTACAAGATAATATAAAAAGAAGATAATAGACATGTAGTGAATATAATAAATTAATAAATTTGAAGGCAAGTAGTCTTTGATTGATAGAAAATAAAGATAATATAACAAATGAAATTATATCTCTTTTTTATTTTTTTATAATGAATAATTTTTTTTTTAAATAAAAGCATTATTATAGACATCTAATTCTAAATTAATTAAATCCATATGTATTATTTTTTGTTATAGCTACTAATTTATTTAATTTAATAAGAACAATAAAGTGGCGTACATACTTTTCATCAACAATAATGAAATCATTGATTTTTTTTAATTTTTATTCGTTGTTGAGACAAATTGTTTTAAGAGTTTGTCAATGACAATTGCTACAATTGTTGTCAATAGAAGATGATAATAAATAATTAAAAATATATAGTTACAATAGATATTGTTATAATGATATAGTAAAAATTAAATTAACTTACACATTTCTTTAGAAATGTTTTAATATTGATAATATTATGATATGTAAACTTGTTCAATTGGAGCCAGCGATGTCAACATATTGTCAATTCTTTAGAAAATAGTCGTACTATTTTAGAGTTCATGTTGTAGTTGTATTTATGATTAATAACTTTGAGTAGGTTCCGCGCAGGTCTCACAATGATGTAAAGAACAATTTTTTTTCAATAAAAAATAATATATATATTGTAAAATAAATGTACAATGTACCATTATAAACATACATACAAAAAATATTAAATCATCAATGACTAAATCAATCCAATTAAGCCCAAAAAAACATAACTGAATTATTAAGTTTTGTTCTAATAATCAAAAGAAGATTTAATTAAACGAAAAAAAAAAAACTTAACCTAATTTTAAAAAATGCAAAAAAAAATAAAAATTTTAAAGTCATAATTTAAATCTTTGATGCTCAACTTTGAATGTTACGGGATATTTTATTTAGTATGTTAAATTATTTGACCCAAAAGTTTATGTTGAATTTATTATAATATATATTTTAAAAAATTTATATATATATATATATATATTTATATATATATTTATATATATTATATATATATATATATAATACATTTTAACATATTCGTAGTATATGTTTACAATTATTCTAACTCCGTAAATTGAGATGTGGTTAGAAATAGAACCTTTTTATAGAAATTAAGATAAATTAAGAATAATAAACTAGTTAAACGGAATATTCCGTACTAAAGTTAAACTAACGGAAATTAGGACATTTAAGGAAAGAAATAATATATATAGGGTAATAAGGAAAAATCATTAAAAAAATACTATAAATCAAAATAATATGAATCCATTCATTTTAAGAAATAATTGTACCGACATTTTTTTGTTCGAGTTAAGGGCTAACATTATTGGCTCTTATTAGATTTGTAGATGTATTATCTTAAAATTATGTTTGATTTGAATTAGTCATTTAATGAGCAACCTAGGTTGATTTACATTCTTGTGATTCTTTATCGGCTAAGGCCACGTACAAGATAAGATTTACCATGTACACACCATCGAGTAGTGACTGCGAGTTTTCCTCATTAAAAAAAAAAAAACAAAAAAACAAAAAAAAAAACAAAAAAGAAGAAGAAGAATAAGAAGAAGAAGAAGAAGAAGAAAGAAAGAAAGAGAAAAAAAGAATTATATTTTGTGTGTAATGTTTTACTTACTAACTAATACTCCAAAATACAATCGTTATACCCTACACCACGGCGTGCATAGTACTGTGCGTCGCGCACCTCCCAAAATGACGTCGTTTTGAGAGGCACGGTAGGAAGTTGCTGCGATTATGTATATTGTTCAGACAATTATGTATATTTTTATTATGTACATTTTATACATTATTACATCAATCAAGAAATTTTGTGTATTATATTAAGAGTTGATGTGTATTATGTTAAAAGTTTATGTTTATTATGTATTTATGTTAAATTATGTGTATTATCTTTTAAAAAACAGCATGTATATTTTGTTATTACAATTATGTACATTCATGTATATAATTTATGTACATTCATGTATAACATTATGTACTTTTTAACATGTAGATTTTTTTAAAGAAAAATTACACTGCCAACACCTGGTGTGAAATTCAAAAAAAAAAAAAAAAAAATTGAAACGAGTCGTTTTGCATCTGGGATGCACAATGCAATGCGCGCCATGGTGCAGGATATAAATTGCCTCCAAAATAACGTCCTTTCTTAAAAAATAAAATTGTAACTGACTACCAAATAAAATCTTAAAATCTTAATACAAATTACTATGTATGTCTAGGCCACAATACGAATTTGTGCTGAGTTTACTTAATATGATATGGTTGTTTCTTAAAATCATGTGAATTTCTTTTATGTGGGTGTTCCTCAAAATTGTGCTGAGATCGATTTGTTTATTTTGTTAATATGATGTCGTTATTCAGTCTGATTGTCTTAATTTGTTAACAATTTAATTCGGTAGTTCAAGATTTTTCTTACGTTGGGTCTTGGTTAAGCAATG
This sequence comes from Ipomoea purpurea, assembly GCA_009835305.1. Classification (NCBI taxonomy): domain Eukaryota; kingdom Viridiplantae; phylum Streptophyta; class Magnoliopsida; order Solanales; family Convolvulaceae; genus Ipomoea; species Ipomoea purpurea. Next base: position 18,133 of record VALG01011476.1, read on the forward strand.
TCGTACAATTGCTAGAGACATTGGGAACATTGTTGTTCGTCATGTCAGAGGTCAGCAAACCACGTAGTTCATGTGTTAGCACGGGCGACTGATTTTTCTTCTGATCTTGGACTTTGGGTTGATAACCCGCCGAGTTGTATTTCTCGTTTCTTTGATGGTTTAATATAAGTTTTGGTTCTCAAAAAATCTGGATATATTTTTTCTTAATATAATGATTGCCTTGTTTAAAATCATGCAGCGAATCAGTAATCTTAACACACTGATAAATAATTTCACTATTTTATTCTCTTTAACAACAATCATTACATAAAAAATAAAAATATCAAGTTAAAATGATTAGAGTTTTTGAAGTATACATCTTCTACATCAGAGTCATTTGTAAGTTGGAGGGCTCATCCCATTTATTCCTACAATGTTAATGAGATTTCAATTTTTAATTTTTTTGAGTTTGAGATTCGAGTTTTTCAAATCCGGTCATTAGGGTAGTTTTGTTTTTGCTATGACGAATTTTGGCATTTGAAATTTACTTCGAAATTATTAAGTTCGATATGACTATTTGTCAATGTGTTATAATTCTGCCTATCAACTCGTTTGTTCTCGTATGATGATTGCACGGTAATTGCCCGGAGGTTCGATGTATGTATATGTGTGTATGTATAAAGAGAAAAAGAGAAGAGAATAAGAAGAACACCAAAATGTAGCACAACAATATGTGTATCATTTCATTAGCCTTCACTCCATTATATATAGGTTTCAATACAACCTTTCACATACTCAACATCAAACATGATTAAAGGCTAGGCTATTGAAAGGTCTATGTTTTAATGGCCACTAATAAAATATTTATAACACTCCCCCTTGGCCATTAAATAACTATACTCATGCCTCGTTAAAAACCTCGCTAGAAAACCCCAGGGGAAAAACCTAGACGAGGAAAAGAGTACACGAAGTATGTCAACCCCATTGTGTTGCACGTTGCCTCATTAAAAACCTTAGCCTAAGAAAACCTAGTGGGAAAAAACTTAGCTAAGGAAAGAGTACAACCATAAGCCTTCGTGCACAATCTTCAAGATTTCAAGGTCTTCAGGACTATCCACTCAAGTGCACCAACATCGATTGCCTCATTAAAAACCTAGCCTAAGAAAACCCTGTGGGGGAAAAACTTAGCATAGGGAAAAGAAACAACCATATGCTTTCATAGCTAATTTCAAGATTTCAAAAGCCTCTAGTTGCCCATTCTAAGCACAGCTAGGGGGTGTCGCTCCCCTGAATGATAACAATCTCTTCTAGCAACACATCCCAGTATTTTATAAACATATTACTCAAAGTGGTGTAGGGAGAACTTAGTGAACAGTATATACTTTGCAAAGATTTTCACTAGGGAAAACTTTCTCAACAAGAATTTTACCACTCTTCGGAGTTCATGTGTGTAGAAGGAACTTAGGTGCATGCATATGTTTTGTAAGGTTCCCTAACAAAACTATTACTTGTTCGGGCAACACAATCTTTATTCATCCTCATATGACATTGGGGTAAAACATATCATAACCAGTTTGAGCTTGGCAATTATAGGATCAAATAAAAGAGGCCAGTGCCCAAGGTAGGCCATCAAAACACCATATTGGTTTCTCAATAAACGTCAAAATCTTTGTACCTCGAAAAGATGAGGATATGTTAACATCATTCCAATTTTCATTGTAAGGGAAAAACCTAAATGTTGCTAGCAAATTCATCGCAAACTCAATATCAGGCCTGATGGGTTATGGAACTTCTAGTTCAATAATTAGTGCTCCAATAACAATGAAGTAATGGACTCCAGTCCAAATATCAATCATTATCATTTCGAGTCTAAAATAGTCCTTTATCTACTTCAAGAGATTATTTGACAACCATAGTGTGATAAGTAAATAATACTTATCCATATAAAACATCTTCAAGACATTTTCAAATAGGCTAACTGGCGTATAAAACTTCTTCAAGGAGAAGCTCGATCTTCAGGTCGAGACAATACTTGGGTTTCCAAGTCTTTTATTTCAAAACTCCGTCTTTCGGCATGAGCTGATATCACCAAGCTCTCTATATTTTTCAATGATATTTAAACCATCAATATCGACTGAGATGATAAATAAATAACCCCATTAGCAATTCGTTAACGAACACATAATGGTACATTTATTTTGCCTATTCCTTCTTCCGGAGGAAAACGCTCAATCAATAATATTCAAGTCATACAAAGACTTTAGTAGTTTAGTGATACACGTTGCCATTTTCACTTTCCTCATTTCAAAAAGTGCTAAATCCACCAGGGATTTACAAATAAATATTAGCGTCTATGACCGGTAAGTTTGCGGTCATGACACTCATCAGCTGCATATCTAAATTTATAATTCACTGCCAATTGATGTTATTAGCAGGAACG
>VALG01011477.1:0-16323 GCA_009835305.1 Ipomoea purpurea
ATAGTAATATTATTTTTTGATTACTGGCTGATGTGTATTTTTGGTGTTTTGGTGTTTTTTATATATAGTTTTTTTTTGTTGGTGTGTTAGGTTTTATGTTGGTATGTTAAGTTTTTTTAATGTTGTTAGCTTTTTTTTGTTTTTTTGTTGTTTTTGTGCGGATTTTTTTATTTTTTTTTTTTTTGCTTTTTTTTTTTGCGTGTTGTTTGGGGTGAGTTGTTGTTGCTTTTTTGTTGGTGTGGATGTGATTTTTTTTGTTATGTATTTCTGTTGTTGTGTGGGAGAGTGTTGTGAGTGAGGTGGGGGTGTGACTTTATTTTTGGATTGTGATACTATTTTGTGTTTTGTTCAGTGAGGGTGATAGTAGGTTTTTGTTCGGTATGGCATTGTCGATTTTGTTTTGAAGGATTGTGGCATTTGGATTTGTTGTAGGTTAGTTACGTGACTGTGATTTGGTTATATAATGTAAGTAGAGATTAGGAAGAGGTAGTCATTTTTGTGAGTTGGGATTATGATTGCAATGAGATTTTTTTACTACTATATTTTTGCGGTTTAATAATGTATTTATGTGTTTTGTTTACTTTCCATATGATACTACAGAATATTAATGTTATAATTTACAGTTATTTTTGTGTTAAGTTTATTATGTTTTGGAGATTAATTCTGAGTATTCTTTGGTCTATACGTCAGTAATCTTGATGTTAATATTATCGATCACAACAGTAGAAGTTGTTATATTATATTTTTATCTATAGATATTATAATAATATTATATTATATATTTATATATATATTTTATATATATTAATTTATTATTTATATTTTATATTATTATTATTATATTATTAGTATTTATTATATATTATTATTATATATTATTATAATATATATATTATATATATTTTTTAATGGGTGTGGCAGTTCTAGGTGGGTTATATTTGTTAGTAGTTGAAGAGCGCTCATATGATTGCGGCGAGGGTCATTACCGTATAGCGGCGATGCGGTCGAAAGTATTCCAGAATACAGCCGCTTAACATGATAGTTACTAATTGGGCATCCAAACAGTGTATATAAACACAATGTTCCGGAATGAATGTAATAAATAACATACCACCAAATATTCTATGGGGCGAAAAGGGAGTTATATGTTCATTTTTTGGTGACTCACAAAATAGACACACAAACTCAAAAAAATACACCATTAACCACCACCCCCAATGGTGTATTTCCGAACAGGTATGGTGTTTTTAGCACCCTATGGTTGTGTTTGGTGATGCAGGCTCTTTTTACTCTGTTTTGTGTGGTGTATTTCCTAATGTTGATGGTGCATTTTTGGTGAACTATTGGTGTTGCCGAACCGTAAGAAATAAACCGCACCGTAAAGAACTGCGCACCCTGAACCCGCCTAATATAGTATATAATAATTATAATTATATATATATGTAAAAAAATTAATATATATATATATAATATATATATATATATATTATAATGTATATATACTATATATATTATTATGAACTAATACTTAATTAGTCCATCATATCGATAATTTTTATAGTACTATTTTCATTTTTAATATTTGATTGTCAATTTGAAAATTTAACTTTTTACTTTTAAAATCAAGTGATTAGTGTGAGTTTGGTGATTAAAGCACTAGATCACGGAATTTATTGTATCTTGGAACCAAGAAGTGGTGGATATAGTGAATTGCTCTTGGAGATAAGAGCAAGCTGAGTAGGAGGATTACACCACCTTCGAACCACTATAAATTGTCTTGTGTTGTTTACTGCTTTCTTTACTTATTGCTCTTGCTTGCTTCTCACGAGAATAATCTTGACACAACCTACACACACCGTATCATTTATTATTTCCGCTGTGCACCGGACTTCTAACAATCTAATTAAGAGTCTTGGTTTCTCTGTTGCTTTAACAATTGTTGTATTGTGCTAAAAATTTTGAAAGTCTATTCACCTCCCCCTCTAGACTTTCACCTCACCTCTTTTTGGGACCAACACCTCTTCTTTCCACACAAAGACTAGAAGGAAATTAAAGTCTAGAGTACAAAGAATAAAGCACAAGGTCCACCCATTGACCAATTTAAAAGGCTAAGGATCGAATTGGTCAAACTCAGTCCCTCAACTAATTTCAACGGGCATCAAGGAAAGAAATTGTAAGGCAAAAATGAATTAATTAAGAAATTAATTTGGGTTTAAGGAGTGAAATTCCGGGTGTCACAATAACGACAACAGTTAAATAAAACCGTTATTTTAAAAAAAAACGCGCAAAGACAACGATTTTAAAAAAAACTGTTATCTTTGTAGTGTTGTGTATTCAAGTGCGTTTAAAGACAACACACCAACGATAACAGTTAAAAAACCGTTGTCTTTTTTTTTTTCTTTTTTTTTTAAGAGCACGCAAAGACAACGGTTTTAAAAAATCATTGTCTTTGCAGTGTTGTGTATTCAAATGAGCTTAAAGACAGTATACCAACGACAATGATTAATAAAAAAAAAAAACGCGCAAAGACAACGGTTTTAAAAAAAACCATTTTCTTTGTAGTGTTGCATGTATATTCAAGTGTGCTTAAAGACAACACTCTCACGACAACGATTAAAAAAACGTTGTACTTAAAAAAAAAAAAAAAAAAAAAAAAAAAAAGCGCGCAAAGACAACGGTTTTAAAAATTCATTGTCTGTGTAGTGTTGTGTATTCAAGTGCGCTTAAAATCGACAATACACCAACGACAACGGTTAAATAAAACCATTGTCTTTTAAAAAAAGTGCGCAAAGACAACAATTTTAAACAATTGTTGTCTTTATTATAGTGTTGTGTATTCAAGTGCGCTTAAATACAACACACCAACGACAACGGTTAAATAAAACCGTTTTTTTAAAGAACGTGGAAAGACAACGGTTTTAAAAAAACCATTGTCGTTGTGGTATTGTCTTTTCACAAAATGCACAAAGACAACACACTTATAACAACGATTAGGAAAAAATCATTGTCATTGACAAATGTGTTGCGTCAAAGACCACAATTTTGGATAAAATTGTTGTCTTCTAAACAAAAGACAACACTGTACTTTTTGTTAAAAACTATATTCTATGTGCATATTTCTTGTGGCGTCTATTTTATTTTTTACAATTTATTATATTTTATTTTATGTTTTGATTTCAATCATTTCATGTTGGATCATCTCATATAAACACACTTATTATCAAACAATCTTATTGGGTGAAAACATAGAGTAAATAAAATGAGATACATATCATCTAAAATTAATAAATAATATAATCAATGTTCGTAGGATATAATTAAAAAAAAAATACCACATGTACTCTTACAAGTTTACTTCCAACTTTTATTCTCACTTGTGTTCAAATTTGATTGAAAAAAGAAAAGAAGAAATAGATAAACATCATAGCCACCTATAAAATTCAACCATCAAAATAAATTACACATAAAACTACTCATAATCAATTTCACTTTTTGGTGTCCATTCACACTTTATAGGCGGTGAAGGGTGGTTGTATGATTGTGACACCTCACCATCTAAGAGTATCCACACTAGTGGTTCAAGTGGAGTTATTTCTACAATAAATCACTCAAGCCAAAAATAATACTTAATGTGGAAATGAGTTATTTGAAAAAGAATGACCTTGCAAAATGTGGTTTAATGTCAGAAATTAAAAAAAAAATAATAAAGAAGTGAGATGCAGTTGCGTCCACTATCAATTGAATACACAACGAGCAACGACCAGAATTGTATCTGTTGCCAGCAACGGCCACATTTCCGGCCGTTGTTGGCAACGTTTAATTTTTTTAAAAAATAAAAATAAAAATAATATATATGTGTCTATAAATACCATTAGTCTTCACAATTTTTTCACATTTTATCTTACCCCAATTCATTCATATTATTCTCTCAATTTCTACTCAATTCCTTTTATCATAATGGAAAAACGACAATTCTACCATCCAAATTCACAATCCAATTTCCTTTTTCTCAACCATCTTCCTAAATTTCTCAATTTCAAACAAATTTTCAATTTCCACCAAATTTTCATTTTTACAAAACCTCTCAATTTCCACAAAATGCCCAACTTCCGGGTAATATTCAATTTTCTTCATTTCCATCTATATTTCAAAACTCTCAATTTGCGGGATCTTCTCAATTTCCCATCAACATACCAAGTGGCCCAATTTCCGAGTAATATGCAATTTACTCAATTTCTGCCTTTGTGTACACAAAGCGAAAATGTAGTAATAAATTTCCACCACCGGAAAATTTGGAGAGTCGTCGACAAATATGGACGTGTCGAGAATGACAAAATGTTGACATGTGCTTACATCACAATCTCACAAGATTTAGAGAAGGGAAATGAGCAAAAGGTTGAAAGATTTTGGAAGCGCATTGAAACATATTACAACAACAATCATCCCAATGGTGGGCCAAGAAGAATCGATCAAAAAAATTAAAGGCGCATTGGGGTCATATTGTCTTATAACCAGGGGCGGATGGACATTGTTAGTACAGGGTGTCTTGGCCCCCTAAACGAAATTATTAATACTAATATGGAAAAAAATTATTAATATACTAATATCATGGGTGGATGATTTAGAGGCTCTTTGGGCCCTTGGCCCCCTCTCCAAAGAAAAATATTAATAGTATACTATTATTTTTTTGGCCCCCTTTAAAGTAGACATGGTTTCAAACTGTTCACATATAATTATGAATATATAATTCAAAATTATAACATATAGTTATATAATTATGAACATAGAGTTGTGAACATAATTATGAACATATAGTTCTATAATTATGAATATAGAGATTCAATAATTGTGAATATGAAGTTCAAAAATTATGAATATATAGCTTTATAATTATGAACATATATTCGTATTATGTATAGAGTTTGTTATTGGGAATATAGAGTTCATAATTATGAATTTGAAGGTCAAAATTTATGAAATATAGTCGTGTTCACCCTTGTAAGGTGGATACAGTTCCACAGCATAACGATTGCTTCACCAAAGTATCTGCACTCTCCAAACAAAAACTTTTAAACTAAGTTTCAAAATCTTAATTGATTCGCAACTATAGCCCTGGCAAAAAATATGATTTCTTTTTTCTTGAACATACACAAATCCAAATTATGTCTAACATGCTCAAAATTTCCTTCTTCTTGAAATATGTATAACCAAAAATATGGCTTATACAGTATTTTTTCTTATTCTTTTTTTTTTTTCAAATATTTCATTTTTTTTTATTATGGATTTTTTTTCTTATTGACCACACTTTGTTATTTAAATTTGGTTTTAAAGTTTTGACCGAAAGTTTATATTGTTGAACTATCCCATATTTAACAAAATTTTTGCTCTTTGGTAATGGTTGGGGAATTCCCCCCTTGTGGACGACAGCTCACGGCTCTTGATCATTGGTCACAAAAGTGAGAATTTTTTATATCTTTGCTATATTTTTTTTTGAATGTACTGGTCTATTAGATGTTTGTATGTCATATACGTTCTTCAAACCTACTGAATACACAAAGACTAAACGCTTCCCATTGATTATATAATAGGCATTTGAACCTAATTTTTTTTGGTGTTATAAGCTTGAACAATATTTGTTTTGCAAGCTTTGCAACTTCAATTTCAGAAATATGAATGCAATGCTATTCCCTTGTTGTCATCACTATTTTGTTAATTCAAGAAATTAAGAGATAGCGGTTGGGATATGGAATTAGTTGCAAGTGTGAAAAGTCTTTTTGTGAAACTGTGCCAACTAATTGTTCAAATTTTTGATGCTCAATATATTGCAAGAGAGGAAGGGTCTAGGCCATTCCAACAATTGGGAATCATTACAAAATTTTATATTTTTAAATGTGTGATTAAATTTGAGTTACAAGAGTTGAGCATAGGTTTTGATGCCAAAAGAATGGAGTTTAATTATTCACAGTTTCATCAATTAGATCCAAACCGAGATATGTAGTGTCCATTCCATAATTGATGACGTTTGTAAGTTGATAAGAGAAAGTTTTACCCTCAAGTTATGGAGTTAATTTATTCCTCAGGTTCATCGTTTATTCCTCTAGCAAAATTAATGATTGGCCCCAACCGCACCAACAATCCTGGCTCCGGCCCCTGCCATACAGGGAATTTCATGGATTTAATGTAAGTTACTAGCAATGAGGGCCAAAAGTGGTGCCAACGATGGAGGATGTTGTTTGGTTGCGTGCCCTTGGAAGAATATACAAAACATGGTCCCGAGAAAGAATTTGGGCTCTAACATATTGGGCCTTTGTTGGGGAAGTCTTCCAAGTTGGCAACCCAAAATTTTTCTCGGTTCGTCCATATGTCTTGTCCGGTCATCCGCTAATCAACTTCAGAGTGGATGGTAGCAAGGGTACTACAAAGTTGGAGCGAAGAGTTTTCCTAGACCAATAGGGAGAAAAGTGAGCGCAACGAAAATCCAAAGAACCGCTACTCCAAGCGATCATGTTGGAAGATAACAATTGGATCATTTTAAAATCCAGACCGAAATGGTGGGAAGAATCGACAAAATAAGAAAGGAAGGAGCGGGTGGTAAGAAATTGGAAAGCGGGAAAGGAAATGGAAATGAAAAGATAATAAAATTAATGAAGAACACGTCAAACATATGACAACCAATTGCGGACCCATTAGAATATTGTAACGATATTAGGCGACGTCGCAAAAATGCAAAAACGGTATAGATTTTATTTTTATTTTTATTGTTTTAGTAGGCAAATGGTTCAATTTTCCGATTTTAATTTTAATTTTTAATTTTAAAATGTTGTAATTAATCTTGCAATTTTAATGTTATTATTCATTTTATTGGCTTCTTTGGGTGTTTTCAGTAAGGTTGAGGGAAAGTATATGACGATAACTACAATGTTAATAGAGCTAGTAACATCAAAAAAAAAAAAAAAAAAAAGAGTATTCATTGTAGTATGTGTGTATCAATTTTAATTTCGGTAACTTATGGTAGTAGTTGTTTAATGTGCAATTTTAAAATGTATTTCTCAAAGCAGTGAGAAATTTCCTCAAACCAGTGAGATCCTCCCCTCCACTTGGTTTGAAGAAGTTGCCGTGCACTATCATTGGCAAGCAACGGATAGTTGCCGGCAACGGCTTACCTTAATTATTTTTTTAATTTGTTTTTATTTTAAAGTAATTAGTTTTAATTATCATTTATTTTCTTTTAAGTTTATGTAAAATTACTATTAATACCATGGTGGGTAATTGGTATTCAATTGCTTTTTTATTTATAATTAAAATTTAAATTAATTTTAAATGTATTTCCTCAACCAGTTGATTGATGGATTTAATTAATTGGTTTTGTTTTTACCATTCCATTTTGAATCTCAAATTTTTACGCATATACAGTATGCCATGTTATATTTCTTATTAAATTAAAATGTAAATAAATAGAATTAAAGAAATAATTAATATATAGTGGGGTTAAATATGGGGTTTCAAAATAAACTGATAAAAAAACTAAATTGATGGTGATTTTTTTTTTTTTTTTTTTTTAATTGGAGTAAGAATGAGATGAGTTTGAAATTGTTGGGGGCTCAACAAATACACTCAACTGATAGATTGGGTCTAACAGCACAAAAACTAACACAAGCGGTTCAGTCAAAACATGAATTATTTGCAATTGCCGTCTAATAAATATTTGGCATTGATCCAAAGGGGAGGACAACTCCATGCACCGGTATTAGTTTTGACAACTTGTATTTGCAACTAATTAAGCATGGCACAAGATGGGGATTATAAGGGATAAGGGGTAATTGCCCACCAAGATGGCATTGATATTAAAACATGTGGATGAAAGTCTCATGCATATTTTTTATTCATGTCCTTTAGCGTTGGAGGTTGTGGAGACTGTCCCGAATATACAGCTGCCAAATGCCAATATTGATGAACCAATAGATGTTTGGTTTCAACCAGATTTTCAATTCTTCTAAAAAGCAAAAACTGCATGTTTTTGCTGCTGTTATTTATTCCATATGGCAGGTGCCTATAGGGCAGTTTGGTAGGGGTTGGTGAGAAGGCCATATAGGAGTGTGGCAGCTTGGTTTTCAAAAAAAAAGGAGTGGGGCAGCTTGCAGCTTCAATTGGGCAAGCAGTGGGGCCAGGCCTTGGAGGTCCACTCAACTGATATGCATGTTCTTGTAGGGGGGAGGTTGGTACGGTGCGGCAAGTATGTTCACATGCAAGGTGGATGGGGGGAATTGATACTGCTTTTCACAAAGGCCACCTACGGTGCGATTCTGACTAATGCCGTAGAAGGGTTTTGTGGCAGCACTGAATGGGGACATGCATTGCGTATTGGATCCAGTAATGGTGAAGCCGAGGCATGCAAACAAGCTCTAATCTGGATTCGAACGAGAAGTGTGAAATGGAGGGTGCAGGTTCAGACAGATTGCCTTAATATAGTACAGGTCTTGCGAAGCGAAAAGGAGGATTGAACCTATCTAGGTTCCATTATTCATGAGTGTAAACAGATTGTTAAAGATTTACAGCGTTGTGTTTTTCATTACATTCCTAGATCAGCGAACCAAGCCGCGCATGCTTTAGCAAAGGCGGTTTTGGCTCTCAGCCCCTGGTCCCCCTATGAGTTGGGAGGATGTTTCTCATTTTTCTGAGTTGCTTTAATATATGTCTTTTGGATGGCCTTGGGTTCAAAAAAAAAAAAAATTTCTCTTCTTCCAATATTCCTTAGTCTGAAAATTATTGGAGGTATCACATTTAATGAAATTGATCACATTTTTTTTTTTTAAAGAAAAAGCTTATGTTATTCATTTTTTTTAACGCTTATAGTGCCCCAAAAAAAAAGGGTATTCGGGTTTTTGTGGTTTATTTCAATTAAAATCAAATATTATAGTAAAATATAGTCCTTATTAAAGTCATCAAGTATTTTTTCCATTTTTTGAAGGAAACTCTTGTTTTGGTTATATTATTATTATTATATATTAATTATTATTTTATTTTATTATTAATTATTATATTTTATTATTGTTATTAGTATTACTACTCAATGTAATTAATAAGAGATAATTATATATTTTTGTGTATAAGTTTACAAATCACATCAGAGAGATAAATCACACTATAAAGAGCTTATGTGATGAGCTTGACCTAAGAATGTTGATAATAATCAATAATGAGTCCATGACCTTTAATATAAATTTCACTTACTTGGTCAGCTTTTCTGAAAAAAGAAAAATTAAAAACTCTGAATAAGACTTAGTCCATCTCTCTTTCTATATATAATATATATAATGTAATTTATATTTTGTCCTCTAATTTGACGGCTAAGTTCAAGCCTAATTAATTGAGGATCAATTTAACTTAAAATTTAATAGTTGAAAGGCTAATTTGGATTCAATTAAAAGAAATAGGACTAATTTGAGAAAGAATCATAGTAGGAGGACCATTCTGAAAATTTCCTCCTATATATATGTCTCTCTTTTAATCCTGATTCTTCTCATCAGCAGCTCTCCTCGGATCTCGGCTTCTCCCCTTCGTCTTTGTCGCCCTCCGGTCAGCGCGGCTTTTTTTTTTTTTTTTTTAGTGTTTCAATTTCTATAGTATTTTTATTTTAAATTTGTACTTGTGTTAGTTTAATTTCCCACTGATTTAGTTTATAGTACTGGTATCCTTTACTTTATTTTAGGAGAAGGCACAAAATTTTTTGGTTTTCATTTAACATTTGCCTTTGTTTCTATTTTTTTTTGTCAGGTTTCAGTCATGGAGGTATGCGTAGTTATATGAAAGGTGCAGATGAACGATAGTATGCTACAGCAGTCAGGGTCAGCTGATTTGGTAGTTTTTTAGTTGCCTTCTATACTCGTGATGAAAGAAGAGAAGGAAGATTGATAAATGTGCGGCATATAAAGAAATTCTGGGTTGGTCAGCAATCCCAGTAAGCTGGCTCTCTAAGAAGATTCTGAAGGAGTTGGATATTCGATTGGATGGGTCTGCAGGTTTGTTAAAGTGAATAGAGGTTCGTCATCCTCGTCGATGTCGAGCGATACACAAAAATGCTTGAAGCACTACAGATGCTTTCCGCCTCCTAGATGTAGCGTGAGGTAGGTGCGGATTCAGCAAAAATGCTACAATGCCCGGCTCCGGATGAGGTGCTGCTGTTGATGATCATGATGTGATTGCTGATGTGATGATGATGATGAGATGATGAGATGTGAGGGGAGGTGGAGGTGATGGGATGTCGATGGTGATGGTGATGGTTGGTCACGAAAAGCCGGATGAGATGAGGATGATAGATAGTGGCGATCTCGCGAATTACATCCTAGGATCTTATGCCAATTATCCTTTAATTTTTACTTCAAGTTTGTTTCATGCTGAACCGTTATCGCGTGTACGCACTTTCTTTGTGGCAACTGTATCATTTTACCATCAATTATTGACTTTCGCTTCTGTAGCACTCTTTGTAGCATTTTACCATCTCTATTGTATGCATCCATTGGGTAAGCAAGATTTATCGTACTTAATCGAGGGCACTTATCTACTTAATAAGGGCACTTTTATATATTAGGAAAGAAGGGTCAATAGGCCCTACCCTCTCCCCTCTCTAAAGTTCATTACCGCCTAAGACTTTTTAAAGGTGCAATTACACCTCAACATTAATTTCGTGCAAATGAAGCCCAAAAACAATAATGACCGCTATCACAGTTCATTAGGGTTCAGGTCACTTCCGTATTTTCGGTAAAAAAAAGTTGACAAACACGCACCAGATTTGTCAAAATTTCGCCGGTCATTTGTTTTTTGTCGATAATTTGCGATCCACCTTTTTTTTTTTTTCGCCGGAAATGGCTGAATCTAATGACTGTATAGCGGTCTTAATTTTGTTTTTGGGCTTCATGTGCCTTAAATGAATTGTTGAGGGGTTGTATATGGAACCTTCTAAATAGTTTAGGGGCCTAATTGACCTTTACTAAAAGTTCGAAAGGTATTCATTTTCCTATATATAATTATTATTATTTATTATTCATTATTTTATTGTTATTATATTCTTATTAATTTACTACTCAAAATTAACATATAAATAAGTAATTTTACATTAAACCCCTACAATAAAATGTGAGAAAATTAAAACAAATAAGAACACACTAATGAAATATAAATATTATTTACTTTCGCACACTTCTCCTCGTGGTGCGCGGAAGTCAGGGGAAAATTGACCACGTACGCACCATTTCTTTTCTTCTCCAACCTAAATTGACCAGATCTGAACGCACCATCTCCCAGCCATTTCAACTTGCAGCCAACCTTGAACGTACCAACTCAACAGATCTGAGACCACCAACTATCTGAAGTTTATCCTTAGAGATAACATGATATAAAGAGGGAGAGCACAACTATCTGCCAGCATACTAGAGCTTGTCTAGTAACAGAGGATGCTTATGAACCTTGCTCTTGCTACTACTATTAATCTTGAAAATGTTTCTTCTCTAAGAATTCCTGCCAGTTTAACTCCTATACAGTTTCCTGTTTACATATATTCTTTGGAATAAATTAAAATAAAATCTAATATAAGTTGGCTTTTTTTTTTTTTTTTTTTTTTTTTTTGAAGAATAAAGTTCGCTTTTATGTGCTTGTTTTCCTGTAATGTCATTCACAGGATGAGACAAACAACAATCACAGCATATTGGATGTCAAACATCTATGCTCATTGTTTCTACTTCAACAGACACTAAAGGATACTACTTCATCTCCACTTCAAGCTTCCCAACCAACATCCTTTTTACTGCATCCAGCCTCTCAGTTCGTGGGCTTGATGGTATCCGACTGGTGAAGCAAAGTATCCTGCTTTGCGTTCAAGCAACAGCTCACTGCCTATTTAGAGAAGATTTATGTATCCTTAGAGATAACATGAAAAGGGACCTTTTGCCTCTACTTTCTTCATGTGTTCAGGTATCAAATTTTCCTTTTTAAAATTGGCTTATGTGACACACACTTGTACATTAGTTTTTTTGTAGGGAAAAACTAGTATGGTTCTCATTGATTAAAGAGTTATTTATAGGTAATTCAATAGATATCATGATAAGGTATACCAAATATTAGCAAAGTATATGCTGAAAATCTGAAATCAAACTTCAAAATAAACTACATCCCTAATATTTGTAAAGACCAATAAATCAAATTCAAAATTAGTAGCTAAATATCAATCTATTCTAAATAATACACATTTCAACATTCCTGATTCTTTTGCTGTAAGCTCCCGTATTCCTCTCAATTGCTTCAGTTTTGCAAGGCAAAAGAATCTTCCTGTTATTCTGGACTTCCAAAGCGATTTATTTGAAATGCTTGGTCCTTCCATAGAAACTGGATTATTTGAATTGAGAATGCAGTTTGTCTATCAACAAAAACCTCAGTTTGTTTCTCTTTAAATGAAATTCAAATCTGTCAATGACTTTCTCAACCAAATTGCTTGATTCACCGAAGCAGTAGTCTAAGTAGTGTATTTTCATACTCCATAAGTAATATTTTCCTTGAACAAATGTTTGCAGCCCTGAAATGAATTTCACGTGCACAATATATAGATATTGAAGTAAACTTACAGAGCACATGATATAGGTCTTGTTGCTATAAACCCTACAAGTTTTGTATGTCTTGTCATCTATCTTTTCAGTTGCATGTATATTAGAGCATACACTAGTGAAGAAGTGAGTTATTTCAGCATAATCTCTCAAGCTAAAATAATATTGATGTGGGGGAGATTAATTAGGAAGAATGCTTCTGTAAAATCTCTATATATATTAAAGCAAAATAATAGGAGCAAAAAACTCCCGCTCAACAGCAACGACGTCGTTTTGCCAAAGCCGAAATATTTATTGTATTGCGTCGAAAACGAAGGGTTTATGCAGTGTAATACCTAAACTTTATAGAAACCTACGTTTTTAAAAATATCTACGGTAGATCACTCTCCAATCCAATGGGATTAGAGAATGTATTTAATCCCATCAGTTCCCCATATGGAACATTGAGCCCACGAACCCATACATATTCTCTAGGTATTAATTTCGAAGGGAAAAGTACGAAAGGTCATCAGACCTTATATATACAGCACATATACACACTAAGTTATTGCACAGAAAAAATTTACACCGGCCTCTCTCCTACTTCTTCCCTACAACAAGATGTTCATCCTTGCTAGCCAAATATCTCCGATGAACACCAGGCAGGCTCTTAGGCTACGGGTGGTGCGAGCATATCAGATTCCTGAGAGAAGTGATCCATCTAAGATTAGATCAAAAGAAATAGTTTTTCATGATGAAGAGGTAAGTGTTATTTACAAATATATTTCAAATACATCAACAGTATGCAGTGCAGTTAGGATTTAGTCCACCGGTTTTTTATTTTTTTACAGTTGCTTATTTATGAGATATAGAAATAAAGCTCCTATTTATGTTATTACATATACACAGGGTTCCTTCCTGCTATGCTCATGACCCAAAGAATATGTGGAAAAGTACCTAAGCTATTTTTCTGAAGGTTCAGTTTACGGCTATAAAAGAATTTTTGTGTGATCACTAATTTCTACTCATACAAGACCAGCCACAAAAGTACATGATAAAATTCAACTATCAGACTATGGTAAAGGATTTAAAGAATGCGAAATTTCTTATGAAATGTATCGTCTGAAGTCGTTTAAGGGAGATCAAGTCTAATGAAGGCTTGATGAGAACACCTCTTTGGTAATCAATTGCTATCTTTCTATTTAAGTTTTCTGAATAATCGATTCTGTTATATTTTTATGAGAAATTACCGGATTTGGTCCCTCGACTATGAGGATTTATGGTCCTCGACTACAAATTACTCATTTTGGTCCTCGACTAGACATTTTTACCTGATTTGGTCCTAAGTGGTTATTTGCAAGTCAAAATAAATGACAATTTTGAGAATTTAAAAAAAGTATCTTCATTCTTCTTCCCTACAATCTAAGTCGTGTTGTTTATATAGATAGGTTATTTGTTTTCGATAGCAGACGCAGCTTCAATAGCAACACAAGCCGTGATCATCTTTCATTCAGATATAATATCCGAATGATGTTTCAAAAATTTGCTGCCCTTGTGCCACATCATTTAAATTCCACACTATAAGTCTCCATTTTCCACATCTATTCGATTCTTATCAGCTGATGAATATGATTCACGTGCACTTTGTTGGAATTATTTGAAGTTGCGACTGCTATCGAAAACAAATAACCTATTTATATAAACAAAGACTTAAATTTAGGGAATAAGAAGGAAGATCACTTTTTTAAATCTCAAAATTGCTTTTAGGGTTTGACCTGCAAATAACACTTAGGACCAAATCGGATAAAAATGTCATAGTCGAGGATCAATTGAGTAATTTTGATAGTCGAGGACCAAATTGGTGAACATCCTCATAGTTGAGGGACCAAATCAGTAATTTTCTCATTATTTTATACTCTAATCCACTATTTTGTAGATGTGATTAGTCGAGTTATTGAGATTCACTGCCCACAGGAGAAATTGATTAATGGCGAAGTAATCTAGGCTGATTGACTTCACCATTGAGACACTGAGTATTTTTTTTTTCTATTTTCATTCTATTTTCTATTATATTTTTAGAGTTTCTGTTCTTCTAATCTCTTATCTAACATTTGCAGTGGTATACAATTGATGTGTACTTGTGGGATTAACCACGTAAGCAAGACCGAGGCATTCTACAATTCTACTTCACAAGAGCCCTTATTGGTGTTGATCCAATTTTGTAGGGCTAGGGTGTGTTTAAAAAGTAAGTACATAACAAATTTGAGTTTCTGCCTAACTTATATTAGTATTTGTCCATATTTACCAATAATGGTTTGTCTAATGTGTACTAACATAATTTCTAAAGGTGGGGATGTTAAGATTTGTAGCTCCTATGATATAACACAACTGCTGTTCAATCAGGAATCTCCACCATTTGAGGAGTTTAGAAAAAGGTTGTCAATGCTTATTCTTGCACTACTTATTTCAATTGGTCCCTAATTCTTATTGAATTTTATATTTTAGAAAAAGGTTAGTCAATGCTTATTCTTGCACTACTTATTAATTAGTCCCTAATTCTTATTGAATTTTATATTTCACAGTATCAGCCAGGAACAGACTCCAATGCGCAGTATTATTTCGCAATCAAGTTTTAAGGAATGCAGCTCATATTCTGTTGATATGGAAGTCCGTACTATCAGTGAAATATACAGAGACAAGGAGGTAATCTCTATATTTAAAACATATTAGTTGTTACCTTAGTCAATATACATAGACAAGGAGGTACTTCAGATTTCCATGGTAGATATCAATGCCAACTGCTTTAATTGTAATCTGCATGAGCAAAATATGCATTAGGGGATTAACAAATATACTATTGGTTAATTGACTAAAATTGACTAATACTGTAAGTATACCATTGGATGCTTACCTGATTGAGAAATAAATAGTCTTTAAATATATAGACTAATACTGTGCAGGTCATGCTATGTAGGCATCTCAAACCTGCACAATGAGAGTCAATATAGAACTTAGCATCCATTAATACAAATTAAAACTTAATACAGTATAAGTATTAGAGAGACTGTTAGTGGGTGCTTATTAGCTCATTGTGCTGTAGATATACTATTATCTCTATATCAATTCTCTGGTGAATATCAATGCCAACTGCTTGATTTGTAATCTGCATTTAATAATATGCATGAGATTTGAAACAAATATAATATTTGGTTAATTGACTAATACTGTGAAGTATACCATTGGATACTTAGCTGATTGAGGAAATAAATAGTCTTTAAATATATAGACTAATAATGTGCATGCCATGCTATGTAGGCATCTCAAACCTACACAATGAGAGTCAATAGAGAACTTAGCATCCCATTAATACTCATTCAAACTTAATACAGTAACAAATTAGAGAGACTGTTAGTGGCTGCTTAGCTCAATTTGAAATTGGTGTGAGAATGATTATACAAATCATACTCTGTATGTGACTCCAACCTGCACAAACAGTATAATAATCACTTGAATGATTTCCATTGGATCATTTCAAGTTTGATTCAATATATATTTGTACTCACTCTATATAGTTGACCATTGTTAGATGTTTTTGCCACACATGCTCTGTATTCATTGAGGCATATGGACAGTGAGTGCCAACCTGACCAAGCTTTGAATTTGCACATTTAATATTTGGCATTAGAGATAATAACACAGAACATATCAGTCTCTATATAAATCATTCAAATTTATTAGTTTAACAAATTAG
>VALG01011478.1:0-15083 GCA_009835305.1 Ipomoea purpurea
TCAATGAAATTAAATTGTAAAGGATAGATAATTCTTTATTTTATTTGTCGATATTCGTATATGCTGTTGGGCGCAAGTCGGTAAAAGCCAAGTCTAGCACCCAGTGGTTGGGGATTGTTGGGCAGAGGCCAAGTCCAACACCCAACGTCTAAAAAATTTGTATTGGTATAAGGAAATAAAGTTCCGTCTTCTCTACTAGCTATAGATTTTGACG
Organism: Ipomoea purpurea; assembly: GCA_009835305.1. NCBI lineage: Eukaryota > Viridiplantae > Streptophyta > Magnoliopsida > Solanales > Convolvulaceae > Ipomoea > Ipomoea purpurea. The sequence continues at coordinate 215 of VALG01011478.1, forward strand.
TAAGTGGTAAGCACTTGATCGGTATTAGAACCAGGTCACTGGTGGTGCTGGGAGCCTGGGTGAGAAGAATAGTCAGGCGGAGGCCAGTAAAGGCCAAGTCCAGCACCCAACATCTCAAAAATTTGTGGCGGTCTAAGGGAATAAAGTTGTGCCTTCTCTACTAGCTATAACTTTTGGCGTAAGTGATAAGCGTTTGATCGGTATTAAGAGCTAGTCATTAGTTGGTGCTGGGAGCCTGGGATGGGTGAGGGGAATTGTTAAACGGAGGCTGGTAAAGGCCAAGTCCCGCACTCAACATCTCAAAAATGTTGTGCTAGTTGTAAGCGGTTGATCCTAACATATGCCTAATTGAATTTTCCAATATTTCGCACCTGGAATAGATGCTGAGAGAGCATGATAGGTAAGGAAGCAAGTTGACAGACGATCCTTGTGATGTCCCTTTGTTGGAATTTGATAAATAGGGTACTAATGAAATAGATACATATACATATACATACATATATCATATATATATATATATATATATATATATATATATATATATATATATATATATATGTATATATATATATAATTAGCCAAAAGATAATATATTACTATACAATATGTCAAATCAATCAATGGTGAATTCTATTATATATTTATATATTGAGTTTAATGAATTTAATTAACAATACAATTACAATTGGGGAATGTGAATTTCAAGAAAATAGTCACATAATATACCTACCAAGCAACTGAAATCCAACTTGCAGGGGACAAGTCAGTAGTTTTGAATGTGAAGAGCCCAGGATGCACTTCTGCAAATTCAGCAATCTAAAGCCAACACAATATAAGAATTTTGAGGATATTTATTGGTTTCACTATTAGATATATTCAAATAAAATAATACAAATGAAAATTAGAGAAAATAAAACATGTAAATTTTTTTTTATAAGGTGTCATCAAACATGTAATTGTTTTTTTTTTTTTTTTAAACACTCATAATTTTTTTCAAGACAGCATATGCCACATAGATCAGTTTAAAAATACTAGAATTCTAAATATTAGGCTCTACTATACGAAATCATAACGCTAACTTCATCGTCACCTAAAAAGTCCTACCAAAAACTTACACAATATATATAGAGAAAATAAAAAGATTTTTGATAAGGCTTATCAAACTAATTAAACATATATTTAACTATAATTTTCATCACCATAACCATTATTAATACCTTTCAATGAATGGAATTCTCCAATATGGAGAGCATGTATCACAAAACTGAAAGTAGAGATGCCCATGTTGTTCTGATGCCTCTGAAGAAGGCTTATCATCACAACAATCCTTGTTTTTCTCAATGGAAATGCCATCCCTCACATTGCTTGAGACCTGATCTTTTTTCTCCCCCTCAATACTGCCAACATCTTCATTCTCTTTTTGGTTTCTAGGAAATTAGAACATAAGGGTGTGACAACATTAATATATACATTCATTGAATCATAATCAGGTGAGAACTAACTTTAACCTGCAAACTTGCAAACTTCTGAAGGGTTGCAGAACAACTACTACATGATTGCACTGCTATGGCTCCTAGACATGCCTAGAGGACCTTGCGGTGTAATTGTATCCGGGTGCAGTGCAATCCTTCAGAAGTTCGTAGGCTCGCACGTTAAGGTCAGTTCGCACCTGATTATGGACCTACATTCACTTTCCAACAACAATAAACAATACTAGCTTGATGTCAAGTTGTTTGACAAAAGTATAACTCAATTTACAAGTAATAAAATTGTTATTTGTTGGCATACACTTATCAAAGGTGAAGGAATTGAATACTAAATTATTCAAAAAGGAAATAGTATTGTTCATCATAAGTACTGTCTCAACCTATTGAATTATAAAATACAGAGAGTCAATATCGCCTCTATTGAAGTTCAAACCCACAATTTCTCATATAAGAGCGCAACTTAGTGCCGCTAGACTACAAACAAAGTCATTGGCCTTTTAAACTTTATTTAAATTGTCTAGAATTCTAGGTATTTATTAATAGTATAAGAAATCTTGTTCAAGTGATACTAGAGCTAGTCCTCATAATTTGGATGAATTTTATATATAAGGAAACTTTTAAGGTGTCGATCAACACCAATGCAGCTTAACTTGTATCAGGATACAACCGAAATGTGAATGAAAAAGATTTTGAGTTTGTAATATTTCCATAGTGTCATTAAAATTAACTTGATATAATTCTAGAGTAATGACTCTAAGATTAAGTAAGAATCAAACAAAGAATCTTATCAGGATACAACCGAAATGTGAATGAAAAAGATTTTGAGTTTGTAATATTTCCATAGTGTCATTAAAATTAACTTGATATAATTCTAGAGTAATGACTCTAAGATTAAGTAAGAATCAAACAAAGAATCTTACTGCAATGTTTGTTGTTGAACGTGTAATATTAAAAATTGAAGAAGAAATATTTCAAACTAACTTTTGTTCAATTAATTAAAGAGTTAATGAACGATTTGGTTTCTCAATTATTAGCGAACTGTCAATGTAGTCCTTCAATCGCTTATCATCGATTTGGTCCCCGAAAATAATTATTTTTAGTTGATTTAGTCCCTCAGGCCGTCTTCCGTCGACGGTCGGAGGGACTAAATCGACTAAAAATAATTGTTTTCGGAGAACAAATCGACGGCTGGATGGACTAAATCGACTAAAAATAATTATTTTCGGGGACCAAATCGATAAATAAGCAATTGAGGGACTTACATTGACAGTTCGCTAATAATTGAGGGATCAAATGGTTGATTAACTCTTAATTAAATATATTAAGCAATGTTTACATTAACTTGACATGCTTTAATTTTAAGATTAAGATGAATTAAACGAAAAAAATCTTACCCAGAAGTTTGTTGTGGTTCGTTGGTGTAGATTTGTATTGCAGATAAGTATGGCACATAGTATTGTGTAACACTTTCATCACTACTTAGAATAACAGGAACCCCAACGTCATATACACTCCATTATTCCTCATAGCAATCCACAATCTCCAAGAGTAAAACATTCAATTGTGTCTCCATCTTTCTATTATCATAATATTGGGTATTGGAATCATTCATTAAAGGAACAACAATAAATTAAAATTAGTGTTTTAAAATTTTCATTCTTTTAAACTAGATTCTTGACAAAAATGGCAACATTTTTTTTGTGGATTTGTTTTTCTTCAATCAAATTTGTAATCTTTCGGAAACATTTTTAAGGATGTCAATTCATTTAATTAAATTTTTAATTAATGGATTGAACAAACATGTTACAAAATTTATTTCCGAAATATAAAATAAAGGAAAAAATTTATTCAAGGGCCAAACAATTACGATCATTTATATATTCAACTCTATCAATAGTTAATTCCAGATCTACAAGTTTGTATCATCAAAAATTTAAGTAATATACTTTTATTGGTAATTTAGAGGTTTCATTAAAAAAAAAAAAAAAAAAAAAAAAAAAAAAAAAAAAAGTATCCTAAACAATAAGTAAAATTGAGAATTAACTAATATATATAGTAGTAGATATGCATAAATCTTTTGATGTTCTAATAATTTAGTGAATAAGTTCATCGCGCTTAGTGTTTGGTTTAAAATCAATCATCAACCCTCTTATATGTATACACACACACAAGAGTTAAAGAGTCACCTGTTTGGGAGCTTGTGAACAAACCGTTGGTGTCACTGAGGAACGAAAGTTTTGGAGATTTGAATGTTTAAAGAACAAAGGAACAAAAACAGGAGAAAAACCTGACATTTTTTTTTTTATCAAGATCGGAATCAAAAGGATGTCAAACACGCTGGATTTTCTTCTCCGGTGACAACCTTTTGATAAACCAATCAACTGCACAATGAAACTGATAAAGCATTTTTTATACTTAATTTGACACAATTACACTATAAATCATTCGATTCCCATAATCCAATGGATTACAAAGAGAAAAAAAATTAAACAAATGATTCAAAAACAATGAATTCACAAAATTAAGGTCAAAATTGAGGATGCTCAAAATCTAATTTAAATCGTCACAGTGTAAAACAATTACAACTTTAATTTGGAAACACATTTAATGCAAATACCATTAATTGGACGGTTGAGGACCAAAATGAATTTCCAAAATTTTTAAGATCGGGACGGTATTGACTCTTTGTGCTTTCAAATAGGTTTAGAAAATAATTATGAACAGATACTACACTATATCAGAGTCATCAGTAGTACTCAGAAAAAAAAAAAAAAAAAAAAAAAAACTATCAAATATTCGATTAAGTCAAAATATTGACTCAAAATCAAATATGAAAAATAAAATTATACACATTCTTTTTTACTTATTTCTTTAGTATTTTTAAATTATTTTTAATTTAATTTTCTTTGTTTGATAGTACTTTTAATATAGTTTCTAAATATATAAACTTTATATATTAATAATGAGCTTAATATGATGAAATTGAAGTAAAATAATTTCAGTCAAGTCTCGTTCGTTTGTCGAACTAGACACATAAAATAGGACGGAAAGAGTAAATATTTTTAAAATAAATGTAATTACTTCACAAATATCATAACTATGTGAGTGTTGATAAATACTATTTTTAATAAATAGTTATTTAAAAGAAATGAATTTCAATTAACAAAGCAATAATAAACATATATAATGTGTTTGTGCGGTGGGGGGTGGGGGGGGGGGGTGCATCCGCAATTTTGTGTGTATTTGAATTTAATAATCATTTTTAAAAAAAAAAAAGGAAATAATCAGTTTTAGTGATTTGAGACACATGAATTAATAGTTGTCCCATTCTGGATGTTTTAATTATTTAGTTACTATTGAAGATTTTTGAAACTGCAATCAAATACAGAGAATTCATCAATTTAATTGAAACGAAAATTCATTTTATTTGTGGTCGCCCGTTATAGTAATATTTTGAAATTTTTTCTTATAATTATTTTTTTTATCTTCTCCCCCCAAAAAGGTTCGATCTCTAACCTCAAGAGCCTCCTAGCCCGACAGAGCATTTAAAATTATGTAAATCGGCAGTGACTCAATGGCTCAGCACAGACATGATCAATTGTTGGTGCGTACGTTGGGCATAATCTCCACATTGCCAATTTTTAAAATTTGAATTTTGGTCTCTTCTTCCAAATACTGGCCTATTGAACTATTGAGCTAAACTCGTATGGCATTATTATTATTTATCTAATTTTAGTGCACGACTATAATTTTGGTCTTATCATTACTGTATGTATCCATCCAATGTGGGTGGACAATAAGGGTACTTTTAGGATTTCAATTCTCATTTGATTTAATTAAAATTTTAGTTCAATTTTTTTAATACAATAAAATATTTAGCCACTTTTGAATTGGTTATTCCAAGTTATTCAACATGAGAAATCACAATTAATCCATTAGGTGTATACGTCTAATTAGGTCCCAGATTCATAAATAAGTTTAGTTTTCACAAAATATTATTTGATTCACTCTAAGCAATACTCTATAAATTCTCTCTCAAATTTAGAATAGTTATGCTGTGCATCTGTATGGCACCATGCATGGTGCATACAGATGCAAAAACGACGTCGTTTTTATTAAAAACGCGCGTCTCCCTTTAAAAAAAAAAAAAAAAAAAAAATCCAGGTTTGATTCCTAACAACAGCATTATGTTGTTCATTCATTATGGAATTTTAGTTATAGATTATGGAATTATAGTTCATCGATTATGACTATAGTTCATGCGATTCTGCGAACTTATAGTTCATTGCCGATTTCTGAAATTTTAGTTCCATGGATTCGTGGAAATTATTAGTTGCATTCATCTCTGAAGATTTTTAGTTCATTAGATTAGATTGATGGAAATTATAGTTCCATCATTATGGAAATATAGTTCATCGATTATGGAATTAAACTTGTTCATCGATTATCGGAATTATAGTTTCGAACTTATTTTTTTTTTTTTAAGGAGAGACCCGCGTTTTATTAAAAGACGTCCATTTTTTGCATCCCGTATGACCATAGCTTGGAGTATCTACTTATTTAGCTAATAATATAGTTTGGATAAAGTCTCTCATGTGGTTAGTTTTTAGCGAGTTCCCAACTAAATTATATGCACAAATACTAATTAATATCACCATCTCTTATTTTTAACTCTATCTGTATTATTTATCTACATATTGTTTTGACAATTATATTTAGAATATATTATTAATCTAAAAAGTAATTTTTAACAAATTTGATCTTAATTTACCAATTTAATTTAATTCAAGTAGAATCTTGATACAGGTCTACTGTGGCTAATGGGTACCCGGGTTGGACTTCTATTTGGAAGATTATGCATTCGAGGCCTGGGCGTTGGTTCTTTGTGTTTCAGTAGGTTGAGAAAGTATATTGGTGGTCAATACTACAATGTATATAGACGGCCAGTAGCATTCAAAAAAGTAGACCATCTTGATGGATTATGCAGAAAGTAAAAAATAGATTTGGTTTAATTATTTCAATGTACAAAGATTTAGATTTGATTTGTTCATTACTTAGATCTATATTGAAATGTAATTTATTTTTTATGCCAATGAATAGCCAACATAGTAGAGCTGAGTCAGGGTGGGTTCTTTCTTAGTTGGATTACCGCAAAAACAAAAGTTTTGTTTTAAATTGTTGAATTTAAAATATTTTAATAGAATCATTAGGTGAAATAAATATTTGAAGTTTTTTTAAAAAAAAAAAAAACTCATTAATATATATGTGCTCCATTCTGTCCACATAAAATTTTGTCAATCCTATATTGGGATGCTCATACTTTTTATAACGTCATTAATTAAAATACTATTAAAAATTTCTAAAATGATACAAAAAATTACTGCTTATTATACTTTAATTTAGACAAAACTAAAAATATATCAATTCCCTTCAAAAAAAACAAAAGAAAAAAAAAGAAATATATCACTTAATCATCAATATTTAGAAGAAGGTAACAAAATTTTTCTAAACAAGGATAATAAAAAAATTTATTTCCAACTCATCCCGAGGACTCCACGGCCAAGGATAATATTTATTGCCCTCACTTTTTTGGGATGTTACGTTTGCATACACTCTCTAGGGATTAGGAAGAGAGGAATTGATTGAAATGATCAAGTTTTAAGGAATAATAATGACAAAGAATAATAATGATAATAATATGAAACTTTTAAAACTTGTACCAAATTAGAAAAAACTCATTTGGTCATAAACGCTAGTCTAAATGAATTTTCTAAAATTTCAGAAAATATATTTTTATGGCTGGTCAACGTATTATACGAGATTCTCTTTGGCCGGCTCCAATCAAGAAAGACGCAAGTGGTGGCGTCTCTCCTTATCATTAGAAGGGAAAAAAAAAAACAACAACAACAAGGACGCATAAATCTTTTGATGTTCTAATAGTTTAGTGAATAAGGGCAACCTCAATAGTGAGGTATTTTTAAGGAATTTTGTCATGTCCATGTAGGGAGAGGGTAGAGGGAAGAGAAAAATGGAGGAAAAAAAAAGCAAAAAAAAATGTCTATTCACGCTCCTAGCTGGCACGTGCACTGCACGCGCCAGCTGGACATAGCAGGTGCGGCAACTCCTTTGGCTTTCTTTAATCTATGCAAGATCAATTTGGATGTGAAGATCCAAACCCCTTTTGGGGATGCCCGACCTAAGTCCATTGCTCTCTTCTCCGAATTAAAGAATCGAGCTTGTGAACAAACTTTTGTCACTGATAGATAATGTTCAGTCAAGATTGAAATCCAGATGTCAAACACGCTGATACGACAACTTTTTGATTTTTTGATAAAACATTTTTTAAATTTGACACAGTTACAGTATAAATCATTCGATTCCCATAATCCAATGGATTACAAAGAGAAAAATATTATAAATGATTATTCAAAAACAATGAATTCACAAAATAAAGGTCAAAATTAAGGATGCTCGAAATCTATTTTATATCATCAGTCACAGGGTAAAACATTAACTACTTTGGAAACACATTTAATGCAAATATCATTAATTGGACGGTTGAGGACCAAAATGAATTCTCCATATTTTCTAATGGGAGCGATGATATTGAGTCTTTGTGCTTCAGAAAATTAAGAAAGTAAATTATGAACAGATATTACATTACCAACAAAGTCAGTAGTACTCAAAAAAAAAAAAAAAAAAAAAAAAAAAAAAAAAAAAGTTATAGAATCAATTAAGTCAAAATATTGACTCAAAATCCAAATATGAAAAAATAAAAGTTTTATACTCATTGTTGTTTACTTATTTTATTTAGTATTTTTTAATTACTTTAATTTAATTTGTTGTGTTTAATAGTACTTTTTAATGTAGTTTCTAAATATATAAATTTTATATATTAATATCGAGCTTAATATGATAAAAATTGAATTAAAATAAATTGATCAAGTCTCGTTCGTTTGTCGAAACTAGACACATAAAATGGGAGAAAAGAGAGTAAATATTTTTAAAAATAAATGTGATTACTTCAAAATTATCAAAATTAAGTGAGTGTTGATAAATACTATTTTTAATAAATAGCTATTTAAAAGTAATGAATTTCAATTAACAAAGCAATAATAAACGTATATATAATATAATGTGTGTGTATGTGAGTGGGCATGCATTAAACTCAAATGACATCGACCTTAATAAGAAAAACAACAATAAAATTAAAATTAAAAAAAAACTATATTATTGTGTTGTCATTTTTGTTATTGTTATCATCGTCATTCAAAGGGAATTGCTTAATATGGGTTTTATCACATAATTTTAAGTAAAGTGACAAAGTTGTTATGCCTCGAGTGATGGACTATCACAACCATCCATGTTTTTTATTTTGGGTATATTTATGATTCTTTACAATTAATATAGTATGTTCTTAACCATTCATGCTTTTATCTAAACAAAAAAAAAAAAAAGAATTATTTATCCCTAGGCTAATCTTGATTTAGAAGCAGCAAGCCCCACCTGAAACATCTAGCTTTATATGGCCATTAATGCATCCGTTTTTCTGACTTGCTAAAGTGCTTTGCTTCAAGGCTGCTGACGACGATGTTGGAAAAATAAATGGTTTTCTTCAATAATTTCGTAAATTTGTAGCAATGCTAAACTTTGTTAATTTTGAACGCTCTTAGCACCGTATAGTACTCTCATATTAAAATTGATTTCATAAAAAATAAACACTCTTAGCACCGTACTTCGTAAAGTAGCGAATCAGTTTTAAGAAAAATTATGTACACATGACTCCGATTTCTTTTTTTCTTGTGTTGAGAATAAATTCTTTGTTAGGGTATTAAGTTTTTGGTTAGGGATAATTTCAAAAAAAAAAAATAAATTTTTTGTGCTAGTTTTGTTGAGATTATTTTTCCGTAAAATAATTCATTTTTTCATATATATATATATATTATATATAATATATATATATATATATAGTATAATATGATAGTATATATATAGTATATATATATATATTATTTTTGGTTTCGTTAACTATTACTCCGTATTTGTTTATTTCTTCAAATAGATTATTTCACTCGATAATGATGTCGTTTTGAACAAAGTAACTCCAGGTCATTAAAACTCAAGATTTTGTTAGGTTAATGTTTAATATTTTAATATTAAAAATTAAAGTACTAAATAGTTTATAATTATCAAGTCTTAAAAATTTTAAAAATAAAAAGAAATTAAACATATTTTAAAAAATAATAAAATAAATAAAAAATACACGAGCACTTAGGCTCCGATTATGCACTCTTGGCACTAGGTTGCATGGGGAGGGCGTAGTGATTTATAAATATAATTATAATAATGATATAGTAATAATATATATATATAATATATATTATTATAATACTATATATTATATATATTATAATACTATATAATATATATATTTTTAATAAAAAATATATATATACTATAGTATATATATATATATATTTATTTAGATTATTTAATTAATATTTTTATTAGTATATCGAATATTTAATTACCAACAATCTTAATGGGATGTATTCAATCATGACTTTTATAGGCTTTTAATGATTTTTTAATGAACTTTAAAAGTTTGGAGGTATCCTCTCGATCATGAGCTAGTTTTTGTGGTGTAGTTAGAGTATTGACTTGAGTGTCATATAAATAAAAAGTCCAGATTCCCTTCTCAAGGGGTACGTGGGTCCACAAGAGTTTGCCTCCCACTCATGAGCTAGCTAGCTGAACCAAACCATGCCTCAAATGGGAATCTAAAAAGAAGAAGTGAAGCGTGGTCCATGGTATAAGAATTGGTAATTCACCTTCCAATAATACACATGCATCTACCCACATTTGATGGGATATAAAACATGCATACTCTCAACTCTCCACAAATTAGCACAAGGAACAACCACTGCTTGAGGTAACAAAGGAATTCATTACAACACTCCTAAAAAGAAAACACACATTTACCAGGATAGTCAATATAACATTTTACACACATACATATAGCTTACATTATATTTCATCAGTCTCTTAGCTTTAATTCAACATATATGGCTTCAAACAAATTAAAGATAATAGGCATGACGGATGGGAATGGAAATTAGATGGACAGTCCTTGGATGCTGAATTGTGAAGTAAAGAAGTTGAAGTCATGATGCCAAAATTTGAGTCACTTTAACCAACACTATGCGACATTATAGTGGTCAATGATTCTCTCATAGTCATCAAACGTATTTACATTTATCCAAATCTCATCGTACAATCTAATATTTAGCCATCCCAAATGGATAAAGAACATCCCCACTCTTTTTATATTGTTTTCCTTCTTCTCCTTTCATAATTTCCATATCTTTCTCCCTTTCTTATTCCGCATCCTTGTCTGGATTCACAGCTGCCCGCCTATATTTGTACCGTAAAATAAAAACTAAGTACTCTAATTATAAAATCACCATAAATATATTTAAAGGAAACTATATATTCAAATTTTCAATGAAATTAAATTGTAAAGGATATTTTCAAAAAAAAAATAAAATTGTAAAGGATATATAATTCTTATTTTGTTTGTCAATATTCGTATATGTTGTTGGGCGGGAGTCCGTAAAGGTTAAGTCTAGCACCCCCGGTGACTGGGGAATTGTTGGCGGAGGCTGGTATAAGGCCAAGCCCAGCACCCGGTGGCCTCGAGCTTGTTGGGCGGATGCCGGTAAAGGCCAAGTCTAGCACCCGGTGGCTGACGTATTGTTGGGCGGAGGCCGGTAAAGGCCAAGTCCAGCACCCAGCGTCTCAAAAATGTGTGGCAGTATAAAGGAAATAAAAAGTTGTGCCGTCTCTACTAGCTATAATTTTGGCCGTAAGTTGTAAGCGCTTGATCCTAGCATATGCCTAATTGAATTTTCACAATATTTCGTACCCAGAATAGATGCTGAGAGAGCATGATAGGTAAGGAACAAGTTGACAGACGATCCTTTGTGATGTCCCTTTGTTGGAATTTGATAAATAGGGTACCTAATGAAATGAAATAGAGTATATATAAATTAGCCAAAAGATAACAATATTACTATACAATAGTCAAATCAATGGCGCAATTCTATTATATATTAGTTGAATGAATTTAACAATACATTAATTACAATCGTTCTCAGCATCACTAAAATCAAATACAAACAAGTGCAATTCCCATTTATTACTTTGCTTCTAATAGACTTTGTAAATGATTCCTTTAGTAATAAGGTTGGTTAGTGTGGTGGTCGTGCACTCTCATCTCTTATTAAGAGAAAGTCAGGAATTCGAATACCCTCTCTTATGGAAAAACCAATCTCACCAGCACACCAGCCCGAAGGATTAGTTTCAGTATGCAAAGGACACCTTATGACCCATGCCCTCCCATTTGGGAAAGATTTAACACTAATTTTTTTTTTCTTTAAGCAAGTAACTTTTATTAAAGGCGAATCGCCGGGTGGGTAGCAAAACCCCCGAAGTCATACAGAAGAGCCAAATTTAGCCTTGACAGGTAAGTTAAGGAAAGAGCAAACAACCGCGGGAGAACTTGCAACCAGACCCTCCGCCGCAAGGGCGTCGACTACTTGGTTGGCTTCCCGGTAGACATGCGTTAACATCGAACCCCCCAAGACAGGAGGGAGGAGCGAATGTAAAGGATCGAGTCGCCGATTTTCAATGGGGACCTCGCTTCCGGTGAGGTGACCAAACGAGCAAGATCCAGAGCATCGACCTCAATGGCAGCAGGGGGCCGCAAAAAAAGGGCCGATTGCTTCGACAACCACTGAACAGCTTCCTGCAACGGCCTAAAAAGTTTCAAGCTTCAAGAACAAGGTCGCCTCCCCAAATCTGAAAAGTAAAGCCGCAAAAAGCAATGCAGAGAACCCTCTGGAAATCCCTGAGAATAGCCCGCGCCGTGCTGGGGCTGCCGCGCCGATGTGAAGACGGCAATCCGAGTTGAGTTTCAGCTGCCGAATGGCGGTGCTTAACACTTCACCCCAGGATCGCTTGTTCCTTCGTGGCGGAGCAGGCAAATCTGCCCCAACGGCCATAGCCTTCGGAAAGGAAAGCAGGCTGCTAATCATTCGTTGCGGTGGCGGAGGGTTACCAGCGAAAATGAGGTAGGAAACTCAATGTTTTTCGCATAAATGAGAAGCCCCAAAGAAGGTGAAAAGGTAGCGCCCAAATTGGAAGATGCAGTCAGTTGTATGTTAGCCCAAATAGAAACCAGCAAGACAAGGCAGGGCAAAAAAAAGAATAAGCTTTCTGGTGACGAACCTGGTGAAGCAAGAAAAAATCCCACCCAAAATGGCATGGGCAGGCAGCAACGAAATAGAGTGGGGCGTTGTTGAGGCTAAAGGCCAAAAAAACTCCTACCAAAAAAAAATAAAGTCCGAGCTTGTGAGCAAAAGCGGAGCAATGAAAGAAGGGGCAGGGCTCTAAGGCTAGCAGGCTGCAAGCAAATGCGGAATGGAGCAAGAAAGGAGGGCAACCAAAAGCCAAAAATGCTCAAAGATACCGGAAAAAAGGGAAAGGATACGCCCTCCAAGCAACTAAAAATCCAACTAAATGAAAAGCAGAGAATTTTAGATTGGGAAAATAAGTTGCCTTCCCCGCAAAAAAAATGGCCAGGAAGATGAACAAAAAACAGGTTCCCCTCCCCCTTCCTCGGCCGCAAGGAGTCGTAAGGCTGAGAGAAGGGAAAGTCTCCCAATTTTTTTTAAATAATTAGTAAAGATGGAGTCCAAGGTAAAATTGTTTCAGATACAGTTGTGACAATTATCCCCTCGCCAAAACAAAAAAAAGATCCTTCAAAATACTCCACTCCGTTTGAAACCCACGGCATCTCTTGTCAATGTAATTGTAAGAGCTCCAAACGCCAAAAGAAGGGCATTATCTGGATGCTAGCGACCTGCTACAAATCCCGCCTGCTCTCTTGAAATAAATTTGGGCAGAAAAAATAGGGCTCAGGCCCGAGTGGTGAAGAATCCTTGTGAAGAAAACCTTAAAAAAAACTGAATGAAATGTGCCAAAGGCACAAAATAAGAGCCGAAATCCCAAAAAGTATCTGGATTAAATTCTTCTTGGAATCAAGAAAAACTAAAATTTAACAGAACACCAGTATCGTAATAAGAATACGCAAATTTAAAAAAAAAGAAAATTACATTTGGAGAAAATGTGAGATTTCAAAAGAAAATTGTCACATAGATATAGCAATAAAATCCATGCAACATAAAGAATCCAAACTTGGCCAGGGGGGGGAAGCAAGTCATAAGTTTTCAAAATGTCAAGAGCCCCAAGGATGGCATTTCTGGCAAATTTCAAGAATCTAAAGCCAACACAATAAGATTTTTGAGTATATTGATTGGTTTCACTATTAGATATAATTCAAATAAAATAATACAAATGAAAATTAGAATTCATTTCAGATTTAAAATTTGATAATGAGAAAATAATTACAATGCTAATTTCATTGCCAACCCTAAAAAGTCCTACCAAATGATATAGAGAAAAATAAAAAGTTTTGATAAGGTGTTATCAAATTAAACATGTAACTAACTATAATTTTCATCACCAAACCATTAATTAATACCTTTTCTATGAATGGAATTCTCCAATAATGGAGAGCATGTATCACAAAAACTGAAAGTAGGAGATGCCCATGTTGTTCTGCCTCTGAAGAAGGCTTATCTTCACAACAATCCTTGTTTTTCTCAATGGAAATGCCATCCCCCTCATTGCTTGAGGACTGGTCTTTTTTCTCCCCCTCCCAATTTTGGCAACATTATCTTCATTCTCTTTTTGGTTTCTAGGAAATTAAAAGATAAGGGTGTGACAACCATTAATATAATACATTCACTTTCCAACAACAATAAACAATACTAGCTAGCATGCTGTCAAATTGTTTCACAAAAGTATAACTCAATTTACAACAAGTAAGAAAATTGTAAATTGTTGGCATACATTTATAAAGATTTCTAATAAGGTGAGAACTAACACTAACTTGCGAACTGCGAACTTGTGAAGGATTGCACCGCAACTATTACATGGTTGCACTGCTACCGCTCTCATGCATGCCCGGAGGACTTTATGGTGCAATCGATCCGGATGCGGTGCAATCGTATCCGGATGCAGTGCAATCTTTCACAAGTTCGCAGGTTAAGATTGATTCTCACATGATTATGGACCCATTTTGAAAGAATTGAATACTAAATTATTCAAAAAGGAAATAGTATTGTGCATCATCATCAACAAGCCATATTGTTGTTGTTAGCGTTCAAATTTTATTTAAATTGTCTAGAATTTCCAGATATTTATTAATAGTATAAGAAATCTAGTTCAAGTAAGCTAGTCCTCATAAATTGGATGGA
>VALG01011482.1:0-10435 GCA_009835305.1 Ipomoea purpurea
AGAGTTCATTGCATATATCATTTTTGCTTTGCACAAAGTGTCTCTATAGTCTCCCCTCAATAGGCGTTGCGGTTTCCTTCGCAGCTTCTTATAACACTTGTCTGGTTTGTATTCTGAATCTTATGTGTTTCAAATTCTGTGGCAAGAGCATGTTTTTCAACATGTACTGTATTTGTACTGTCAGCATGGTGCTCTTCGTCACGAGACTTAACCTGGTCATTCTTGTTCCCATTCAAATTAAAGTAGTCTGCTAAGATCATCAACAATGTAGCAAGCAGCAATATTTAAAACCTCATCTGAAATACTTGTTTCTCTCTGTGCTTCCTTCGGATTGGAAGTGACAACGGGGGTCACTGTAGCACTATCAGCATTGCTGCAAACAGGGTTTGGTATTGGTGTTTTTAAAAGGTTGAAACTGGGAAATTCAAACAACTGTTCTTCCAAATACTCTTTCCTTTTTTGTATTGCAAGGTCAATTGCAATATATGTTTGGGATCGCCCCAAAAGGAGTCTTGGCTGCTAAATGCTTCTCGCTCTTCCTGGGAGAGACATGATTGCACGCCTTGAATCACAGGACTAAGTGCCTTTATAGCCATTGAATGTAGGTTTTTTACATTCTCATTGTTTTCAAACATGGTTGGTGAATTTTTTGAGTAGTCAATCAGGTTTGCCATCTCATCAGAAAACCTTTGCAGAGACTGTGCATAACCAGTGCAGAATTCCTGTTGTAAGAATTAATGTGCGTACGATTATCACATAATGTGCATGGAATAAAACTTTTAACTTGCATACACATGAATTATTGTGTGTGCGATGGTAAAACATAATGTGCTTTACAATTATACACTAACAAAACTGAAAGTAGTTGGAATAAAACTAAACAAAACATCATAGAATGAAGAACACACCTTCACTCCTTCGAGCGGCACATGCTGGACTTCAGTTTGTTTTTGACCTTTGACAGTAGGAAAAAGGTGGCAATGCTCGTTGATCACTACATGTCAATACTTCCATTTCTGGTTGATCATTACAATCGAATTCTTCTGAATATGTTTGAGTGGGCACAAACTGGGGATTACGTCTATGAATTCTGCCTCGTCCAAAAGCCCCAGACTTAAACTCTTCCAACTCTCGGTCTTTAAAATGTTTAGTTGTCAATCCTATTAAATCTGGAATAGCTCTTTTAATAGGTCTATGGAATTGTAACAGAACACGATCAACATAATGTACCTGAATACAAATGACAAATTTTAGCAACATAACTTCCTATGTTTTGTATTTTACATAGAATAAATACATATTAAGACTTACAAGCATGAACATGGACTCGGGGAAATAACCAGTTGGGTTTGGTTGCCAAGCAAGTACTGCAGTATTCAATCTTTGCAATACGAAGCAACACCAATTGAAATCCTGAATTTTGGTGACATCATTCAACGCCTCCAAGATGCGTGGACCAATATATCCACTTTTAGGTCCATCAATGTACATAGATGTTAGTATGACCATGAAGTGGATCTTGAACCATTCACCCCCGTCAGTGCAGTCCATCATTGCTTTAATAACATCACCATACAACACTGAGGTCGGGTTTTTTTGGTTGAATTTTGGCTTTCCAATCCAAGAACAATGGGAGAGTAGGAGATAACATGTCTTTCTCATATACAATTTCAAATGGTCCCCTTGGGAAGCCTAAGGCAAATTCAACATCATCTCCTGTCACGACGTCAAGCTTAGAACCAAAATGCAATGTCAATGTACCGTCCATTGGATCATAGTTTTGGAGTTATCCAGTAGCATAGCCGTATTGGGAATTTTTGTAATCTGTAGACTAAGGATACTCCGAAAACCAATATCATTGACAGCAGCTCGTTGTTTCAGGGCTAAATCTTTGATGCATGCAATCAACCTAACTGGATGATCCATTGTTCTTAACTTCAGGCGACACCATAATAAATTTCTTGGTTTCTATTTTTGGATCTATGTCTTTGGTTTTCCAACCTGTACAGCCCCCCTCAGATGATGTACGCAACAACCTATCTAATTTCTGTTGGCTTTTGCGTTTTTTACGCGATTGTTTTTTTTTTAAATAAATAAATGAATTATATAGTATATATATATATATAGTATATATAGTATATATATATATTATATATATGATATATATATATATATATATATATATATATTATATATATAAATTGATTGCAAGTGCAAGAATGGCAAATGCATGATCAATGTGCATTAGTTGAATACAGTTTGCACAAGGAAAACAACATAATTTATCAAACATAAAGATATGGGTTTTTTGAAAGTTAATGTGCGTTAGGATAGTACATTTATGCGTGTAACTATAACTTATTCAGTGAGTTTGAAATTTAATGTGGTGTTACGTGAGTACAGGTTAAGCATTATATTATTACTTATTGTTGTTTTAAGACGTAAATTCAAATTGCATACAAACATTACCTTTAAGGTGTGTGTTTAATTAAAATCTAATGTATCAATTTGAAAATCAATGTCGCAGAAAAAGATTGTCGTACAATTAGATACCTTTAGTGGTGCGTTCAATGAGTATATATATGTATATATATTCAGCATTTAGCTCTAGTATGCGTGAACTAGTATGGCATTGGTTTTTGCATTTAAACATTATTTTTGTATCATTCTGAAATAAACATGAAATCATATTGTGCCGAGAAATTAATCGTAACGATATTCATGGAATGAATAGGGGTCGAATTTACCTTGTACAGTTGTTGCTAGTTAAGTGAGATTTTATCAGACTGTGGAGCAGTTTCCCGGCGGCGCGTGTGAGCGATGTGTTAAAAAAGAGGCCTTTGGATGGAGAATGACGACTGTAATCTGTAAAATTTTGAAAATGCTTTTGGAAACTGAAGAATGCGGAAGGTAGGAAGATTTCTTGTTTTTTATTTGTGGAGTACTAATTCAGTTGTTTAGAATCCAGAGTGCGCTAAATTTGTTTGAGATCGAACAGAACAGTGATCTTTTAAGTTCAATGCACGAAATAAATTAACACAAAAACACACTGAAGTATTAGTCGGATGGATGCACATTGAAAGAGATATTAAACGCAACATTAAAGATATATGAGACGCATATTAAAGATATATTATCGCATATTAAAGAGATATGGGATGCATATTAAGGAGTTATGAGAGAAATGATTATCTAATTGGTACTCAAACGAACCCCACATCAAGGAACTGAGGTCCCGCACGTTGTACTTTATTAACTCGCACCGTAACGGTGAATACGAATGCACATTAATTTATTTGAATTTTTTTTGTTTTATTTATTATTTCCATGGTTATTTTTAGTATGCAAATGAACGCAACAATTAAGATATTGCACTCACGCAAGTTGTACTGTGCGTTCAAAATATAACTTAATTTGCTTAATGTAACAACAGGATTTTATATAACAAAAATATATTAATGTTTTGTTAATTACATAAATTCATACTAAGTTTGAAATGACAGAACATGATCTTTTAAGTTTCAATGCGCGAAATAAATTAACACAAAAGCACACTGAAGTATTAGTCGACGGACGCACATTAAAGAATATACGAGACACATATTATAGATA
Source organism: Ipomoea purpurea (assembly GCA_009835305.1). Lineage (NCBI taxonomy): Eukaryota > Viridiplantae > Streptophyta > Magnoliopsida > Solanales > Convolvulaceae > Ipomoea > Ipomoea purpurea. Next base: position 3,613 of record VALG01011482.1, read on the forward strand.
TATGAGGACGCATATTAAAGATATATAAGGATGCATATTAAAGAGATATGAACCGCATATTAAAGAGTAATGAGAGAAATGATTTATCTCAATTGGTACGCAAAGCGAACGCACATTAAGAACTAAGGCCCGCACGTTGTACTTTAGTAAACTCGCACGTAATGGTGAAATATGAACGCACATTAATTTACTTGAAATTTTTTTTTAATAATTATTATTTTCCATGTTATTCTTTAGTATGCAAATGAACACACATTAAGATATGCACTCACGCAAGTTGTATTGTGCTGTCAAAATATAACTTAATTTGCTTAATGTACAAAAGGATTTATATAACAAAAATATATTAATGTTTGTTAATTACATAAACTAATACTAAGTGGGACTTTCTTTACAAGACCAGCGTATGTGTTGTTCTGAAGGACAATTGGTTATTTTCAACATTTAAAATTGCTGCAATGTACTTGATCCTGAGATGATCAAGATTTTTTTTTTTCCTTTCCGGATGCCACAGGTCCCACTCATTCGATCCAGTGCCATGTATGTTTCCATGTGGCGCATTGTAAATACACCACAATCATCCTTGTTGTTTGTATGTCATATATTTCATCTCCATTCTTGTTGTTAGAGGTATTTTTTAAGTGTTTTCTGCAGTAGTGTACATCATCCTGCTTTTGCAAATATCGCGCTAAATTAGACTTGCTGTAATAATATGAAAATATTTTAAAAAAAATTATAACAAAAATGTTAAAGTTTGTATAATGACTTAAAATGTGTGAGTCAATACTTACCAATGTACGAGGTAGATTGCCATATTTGTCTGGTCAGTAACCACCGACATAGGAATTGTCAAGTATATCAATCAGGTATACTCAGGGTATATATCAATGCATATTACATATATGTGCTAAATTGGATGACTGTAAAAAAAGAACTGTAAGTTGGAATTTGTTTTAAATGTGTTAGCACAGAGAAACAATAAAATACAAATCTTATGTAAGAATTTGGAATATAATGTACCAAACGTCGTTTCAAAGGATCGTCAAAAGCGTCAAGCTCATCATCAACATATTGTTCGAACTTACGATAGAATGCATCAGTGCTCTCTTGCGTTGGTGCATTCACAATACAATGTGTCTACCAAAATCATGACTTTTAGATATTAATTAAACATTCATTAATAAGTGATGTTATTTTATTTATTTATTTTTTGAAATCAAAATGTGTGAAACCATATATTTTCATATGCATTTCTAAATGAAATGTTTACAATTACAGTTTCAATCGTATATATGCTTCAATATGTTATTAAATGTGCATGAAACTATAACTGGTTCAAAAAATAATTTACCACTGGATTTGTTATAAAAAAGAATCTCTTAACCGATTCTTTAGAACTGCAGTTATACTCCATATATTTGAGAATTAGACTCCAAGTGTCCAACACCGCAGATTCGACATGCTCATTCTTTAGCAGTGATCTCAAATTCAGCAAGAATAGGATTTTATCACCATTCTTAAACACTTCTTGAAAGCTACAAATATGCATATAAAAATATTTAACATAAAGATTAGAAAAAACAAAAAAAAAAAATATAAAAAATCAAGATATTAGCAGGTTCAATTAACAAAAACCAAAATAGGGATTTTAGGTATAACTTACTAAATCGATTCATCTGCTTTTTCAATACAAACTTTAAATGCATTCTCAGCAGGAGTGATTGTTGATGTCAGTTGCACTTGTCTTAAAAAGAATGGAGATTTCAGTTAACTTGACCATTTTCGTGTTCTCCGTTCTTTCTGCTGATGCTCTTCAGTAGGCTCTGATATTGCCTTTCCATGTTTCTTCGAAGCTGCTGCTACTGGTACTATGGATGCTTGAACACTAGGAGACACTCCATCGACAGAAAGATGAGCTACTTCATGACATGGCTTTGGTATGCTTTCATGTTGTTGTTTTCAACTTCTGAAAAACATACTGCATGCTCAACATCCGTCGCAGTACCCTATGCATCAACAGGTGACACTTGAAGTTGTATTCCAATCTCACCTTTGCTCTATGTCGTATACTGTAATGTCTTGTTTGACTCTTAGGTGCTCTTCATTTCCAGCAATCATAGTTTTCTCACACTCATTATCAAGTGCATGTCTAACACTGTCTACCAGTGAAAGTTGTTCTAGAAGCTCAGTTTGCTCAACCCCCTCAACTCTATTTTTTTTCTGCAACGTCTGCGTGAGGTTCACTGTCAACAGCCTTAACCTGCTCACCCCTCTTTTTCAGCAGACTTTGGCAGTTGGTCTGAATCCTCATGCCCTCTTCTGAAATGTTGTCTTGTTATTCTTCAGTAATGTAGAGAGAGGCCACATGTGCAATATCATCCAGAGTACTTATACGTGTTTGTGTTGGAATGGGGGTTGTTTGAAGGGGGCTAATTCCAGAGTCAAAAGCAGGGATATCGCAAGACTCCTTAAGATATTTCAGTTTATTCTGTATTGCAAATTCAATTGCAATACATGTTTCAGGGTTAAATGCATTTCTTTCCTCATGGGAGAGAGTCAATTCCACCCCTGGAATTCCAGCAGCAAGTGCTTTGTGAGCAAGGGATTTCAAATTCGTCACCCTATCTTTTTTGTGGATGACGGAGGATGATTTGCTATTGTATTGAATAAGATTGTTCATCTCATCACAGAAGTTTTTTAAACTCTGTTCATATGCAGTGCAATATTCCTGTGTGGGAAATGAACATTTGTATGATTAGAACATGATGTGTATCAATGTTAACTACATCTAACAGACCTTAATGTGCGTCCTGTATTGTGTTAATGTGCGTTCAACCAATATGTATATAACTGTGGTAATATGCAAAGGAGTATCAACTAGTGTGCGTCAAAGTAAATCCTAATGTGCGTGATAAAAATACTTAACGTGCATATGATTATCACATAATATGCGTTTTAAACAAAAAATAAAAAATGAACATACCTCCTCAGCATCAATTGTAACATGCTCTATGTCAGGGTGACTCTGAGTATCAACAGCAGGAATATGAGAAGTTGGTTGGGTTGGTATATATTTTGGATTGCGTGGCTCAACTCTTCCACGTCCAAAACCATCAGCCTCAGTTTCAGTCTTCTGCCGTTCCTTTAGAAATGCAGTTGTCCATCACACTAATGCTGGAATAGACCTTTTGACAGGTCGTTGGAAGTGGTGAATCACCCTATCAACATAATGTACCTGAATACAAATGAAAAGATTGTAACATCAATAACGGACACATTTTGCCTTATTTTATTTTTTTATTATTTTTTATAGAAATTCAATATGCATCAAAACTTACAAGCATAAACAACATGCAACCGGGAAAATAGCCAGTATATTTTTTCTGCCAACTGACTGATGCAACACTCAAGGTTCGGAGGAGGAATCTGAACCAATTGAAATGGGGAATTTTTATTCTACATTGTCCACAATTTCCAAAATATATGGCTTAATATATCTATTTTTTGTACTTTCAATGTACATGGAGTGAGGGGAAAAATAAAATGGATTTTGAACCATTTCCCCCCATCAGTGCAAGATAGCATTGCTGTAACAACCTCCGAATACTTCACAGACGACAAATTTTTTGCCACAATCTTAGTCTTTCACTCATTGAATAATTTATTAGTAGAGGAGATCCTCTCTCCCTTGTATTTTATCTCGAGGGGTCCCCTAGGGAAGCCTAAAACAGCTTCCACATCATCTTCAGTTACGTCCAAAGTTTCTTTTGAACGTAGTGTCAGCTTGCCTGCCATCCCATCATAGTGATTCAAGATCCAGAAGCATAGGTGGTTCGGGAACTCTGTGATTTTCAGATTTAAAAGACTTCCAAATCCCATCTCCTGAACTGCAGATCGTTGTTCTGGACTAAATCTTGCAATGGCCTTAACCAACATTGTGGATGACCCCCTGTTCTGAACTTCTTTAAACTTGTCAAGAATGTCATCAGATTTAGACTTGCGGGATCGAGTCTCTTTTGAAGACTGAATAAGACCCTCATCCGCTTCAGCTACAACAATCTGCATATTACGTTCCCTCTTGCGTTTGGAACCTATATTTGCAAACAAATACAAACTTTTGCTCTTTTATACTGCAAAAGAGATTAAATGCAGAATGTGTGTGCATTGGTCGAAGGTATGTGAGTTTATAATTTGTGTGCGTCAGTCTACAAGTTAGGGTGCGTTAAAGCATGAAAATAAAATGCGTACAACAATTTCATAATTTTAGGGGTTAATTATAAAACATAGAAATAGAATATGCGTATAAATAGTAAACACCGTGCGGCAAAATAAACCTTTAAGATGAATCCATGTGAAGTATACATACAACGAAATAATATTCGTGAATTTGAATTTATTAGGGATTGTCAACTAAAATCATAATGCGTGAGAAATTGAAATCTTAAAAATTATACATACAAAACCTAACATGTGTGAAATTAAACTATAAACTGCGTATGTGAAATGAATATATGAAATTTACCTTTTTTAGAAGGTGGCAGTTGGCTGGATTCGGCCATGTGGGTTGCATGTTCTTCAGACGCCATATATGCTTTTAGTATGTCAACGGAGTTGATAATAAAACGATTGCGACGCAAGGTGCTGGTAGTTAAGCAATGTCGAAGTACTAAAAGCTTGAAAAAGTTTCTCCCTAACACTGAACAAACTGGAAATAGCTGGTGTAAAGCTAAAAAGCTCTGAAAATGACTTTCTAATTGGTCATGGTGAAGAAGAAAGGTTTGCGTATTTTGTATCCCTTTTTTTTTTTAATACCCGGAGTGGTATTTTAGTTAATTTCCGTTGTGATCGCACGAAGTTGAATTCAAATGACCGGAATTGATTATGTTTTGATCGACGGTTGAGATAATTGGATGAATTTAAATAAAAGTAATTCATTTTTTAATGATTTTGTTAAAAGGCAATGAATGAATAATCTAACGCACATAAACAATTAAATACAGGCATATTGTTTTCTTTTAGATTTGTGATCAGTTGGTAGGCAACATATATTTCGGTATACAAGGGATAAATGGATGAGCCTACTGGCGAAATGGTAGAAATCTTTGAACATATTGATTTTGCCTAGGATCAAATCCCCTCAAAAGACTTAAACAAATTTGACATAGTGTAATGGACGCATATTAAGAATTTACTGCACGCACGTAAAGTATTAATGAAACGCATATTAAAGTATTACTCAGCGCATACTAAAGATAAAATTCACGCACAATGTACCATTTATAACTAGGCACACACATAATATATACAATTAAACAAATTATTATATTATTGATTCAAATCAGTACATACTCATTTAATTAATATATAGTTGGCGAGCAGTCGTAGGCTCCAAATTAAAACCTTACAAACGTAATAGCGGGAGTAAGGATCGATCCCACGAGGAGTAACTAGTTTAACTTTTGTGCTCAAAGAAATAATGGGGGGTTTGGAATATATCGAGAATAAAGATAAAATAAAAGAGAATTTAAATAAAAAAGTAATTTAATAGACGAATAAAGCGATGAAAATAATATATTGAAACACTTATAATAGAAAACCTTGGTTAGTAAAGATCCACCACCGGAGTTTAACGTTGATCATTGATTCATAAAGTAATTAATATGCAATTGAATATTTGTCATGAAATTATTTCATTTCCGTTTTCCCTTAGTTGTAGGTAACTAAAGCACACACGGTTTAATTACCCCTAACTACTAAATAAACCTAAGACAACCGCTATAGATTTAATTTAATAGCAGCAATAGGAACTAGGAAAACCGACAAACTAAATAACACAAGCACAAGCGGTTGCATTTAATTTAGGAAAATATTCTACCTGAGTCCAATTATCACTAAGCCGTCAATAATTACCCCTCAGTTGCTACTGAATATTAGATTAATTTGTAGCACAACATTAACTAATATAGCAAATAATTATATCAAATAAATAACCAGTAGGCCTCCCTAGCAATTAAATGACACAATTATTCATATAATTTTAGAAGAATATTTAATACTCAAATGCATAGAAATTATATAATAAAAATAAATAAATAACCTTACAGCGTACTGAACTCCGGGGCTTCAATTCACTAAACCAACTAGAAATTAGCCACGAATGGACATTGATAACAACTTCAACAAATACTATAGAGAGGGAAAGAATGAAATTCTTCAACAAAGAAAACACTCCTATTTATACATTTCTCAGATGAGTTTGCACCATCGATTTTCCCATTCTTTTGCTGAATGAAGAAGTCTTCCGCGAACGCCGCTTCATTTTGCGTCGGAATAGGCTTGTTTTGACGGATTCCTCGTTGCGCCTGTACGTGAGAAGCTAAGGAAACAACATAAATGTATTTGGTTGTTTTCATGCTTTGGAAATTAAAAGGAATGTGGGCTCCACCTTAACATTAGAATATTGTCTAATTAGTGAGTCTAAATTTAACATGTAAATTGGTCCACTTCACTAATTATAAATATAATATAATTACAAATTAATCTTTATTAGCTTATTACGTAGATGAGTGCAAAATAATGATAAATTATTTTATTAAATAAATAAATACTAAACTAAGTTAAATAATATGAATTAATAATTATAACACACATAAATAACATATAAAAATAATACTTATCAATAGTTGTTTATGATATAATCCCAAGATAATTGGACGAATTTTAAAAATTTAAATGAACAAAATTCACATTGTAACGATCTTGTTAAAAATTGTTGATTATGGAATCTAACGCACATAAAGGCCTAACTAAAGGCATATTTTGT